>JAQFXM010003689.1:0-19338 GCA_034693345.1 Entomobrya multifasciata
TAAATAGAATTTTGGTTCCCTTTAATGTAACAAATTATTACAGAGTATCTAATTTAACCGTCTACAAGGGTTTATTATGTATCAAGCTTTTTATTCCTTGCACAGCAAAGTGTTGTAGTGGTGGTGAAACTAGTGGCATGGATGGTATGAGCCAGTCGAGCATTGCTCTAGGGCTCAATCTGACACTTTTCAATTCTCCTGTGATCTCACACCAAGTGGAAAAACGAACAAGGAAAAAGGATAAGAAAGAAAACGAATACAAATAGAAGAAGTTGGTGGGCAGTGTAGAAATACAATAACTATTATATTATGTGTGTATAGAATAGAGATAGTACTCTAAAAGACTTATAGAATTCCATTATCATTACACAAGCCTTTTACACAAAAATCGCTACCTCTCTGCCACGACGATCAACATGAACACATTACACCAGCCCAACATCCTATAGTCGTTTTTGTACATGTCTGCGGGGAACAAAAGTATAAAAATGCATAAATATAAGAATAAGAGCAAAAAAGAGTACCAAGGATTTGAGTAATATAAAATGCTTGAGGAGATGAAAGCTTTACTAAGAAAAGAGTACCAAATAAAGTATAGAAGGTCGTAGCCGAGGCTGTCATCTGTGTTGGTTCAGTTGAGACGGTAAAAGGTTCTTGTTGTGTGTCGTGTGTTATGTAAAAAAAACTGCTAAACTGATATCTAAGCACAAAGAAAATCTGAGAGGAAGGTGCAGTGGAGGAGGTGGATAAATTCCAGTTTGTAATTGAATAATCATGCTTGAGATGGAAGGAAATAGAGAAGAGAAAATAACGCACCTTTTATTATCATCACTGCCGTCATCATAGTAGAGACTTTACGCATGGTAGACACTTGTTTTCTTTTTAACCCTTTTTCTGCTCACTTTAATAGGAAAGAAAAAAGTGTTGTGTTTAGGGAAGCAAAAAACTAAAAGTTTGTTCTGAAGGATAGAATGAGAGGGAAAGTTTTTTTCTTCACCGAACACTCAAGAGAATGGAATTGCATGTAACTAACTTATTACAGGAAAAAACTACACTGGAGAAAGTCTCTAGTTTTAAATCAGTGGTTATGATGATGATGATGATGATTATGTGATGGTTCATCTGCATAGTTAGCACGTAACACCTAAACCGCGTAGTATTTATTTAAAAAAAAGGGGAGATGACAAGCAAGGGAAATAACCTGGTAATCCCCCAAGCCTTTTATTTACGACTTTCATAATAATTACCAATTTACTTCCTTTCATCAGCACGTCACTTTCTCTAAACTCAACCTTCGCATCGCATTTCATTTTCACTTCGTACACTTTCTCGCCATATATTACGTACCTTTCTATGTTCCTCGTTGATAAAAGGGTAAAATATAAAGTGAATGGAGAAAATTGAGTTAATTTTATAACATTACTGTGGTTTTCTCTGCCATTATAGAATACAATATAGTATATTATAAATTATTTTTAATTTTCAAATATATGATACTATGTTCGTTTACTTAGTTTTGTCGGAAAAGGTTTTTCTTTTGAGCACTTTGACATTTATAAAAAAATACAGTTTCACAATATCAGGTATATAAATAAACGGGAGTTGTTGAAAGGTTAAGAAAAACCTGAAATCGTAATCATTGTCTGCAATCGCATGAAATTTTCTCAACATAACAAAGAATTTTGTAATAAATTTCTAACTCGTGTACATGTCATATACATTTTAAACGAATGAACAAAACATATATACCCTTTAATCTGTTGAAATTCAAACTAGCCTTGTGGACTAATAGTTTTTTGACTCTTTGGGAGCTTGTTACGATTTTTGCAGCTGCTTTCATTCTCTTTAACTTTATGGGTATCGTTTACGTTTCCACCAGTGAGCTTTCCAGTCAGTCAAGTCAAACATAAAACTTTAATATGTGTACTTTTAGTGTGTATCATTATTTATATTTTATGCATATTTAGGCATTATTATCATCAGAAATACTTTTTAGCCTCTTTCCCCTTCAAATTATAATATGTGCTGATATAGTAATGCCCTATAGATGTAGTCCCGCATATTTATATTCTACCACCACCTCTACCACTCACTGACTTGATAGTTTTTTATTTAAATTCATACAACAGAGATTTATAGCCGCTGTCATGAGAAAAAGGCCATAAACCTTTCTGAAGAGTTGTTTTCTGTGATACATTTCCTTCGTAGCATTACACCAGAGTAAGCTAGAACAACATAAACATACATGAGATGTTTGCAATGTTGTACTTTTTTGTTTGCTCACTCAATGTGGAGACTATAAACTTCTATTCTCATATAATATGGCTTTCTCCCAGTTGCCACTACTTCTGTTGTTCTTTTTTGTTTTTTCTTCTTATTACTTAACTTTGTTCACTACCCTTGCTATTTCTCTTCCAGCGTATTGCGAAAAAAATATTTACAAGTACAAAAAACACTATATAAATTGTAATAATATTGTGTACCACCACATATTGTTTGTGTTGCTCATGCATACTTTATTTCTCCTTTTCTCTCTCTTTCGGTAATAAAAAGTGAAAGTTGCCCGTCATCATCATCATGATGATCATCACTTTTGTGCAGATTTCCTGTTTTCCAAACGGTTTGTTAGTTCTACATACAAACATACTTTCATAGATGGTGAAAGCCAGAATTGTTTTATAGACATTCATGCACAGTTAACTTTGAAATATTTCAATGAGTCGTAAATAACATGAAAACAACCGCAGTAATGTATTATGCATGGTTTTTAGTTATTGGGAAAATTACGTGACTTGATTTGTTAGTACCGGCTTGGCTTGGCCATTGACTTTTAAGTTGATCTTTGATTTTGGCATTGTTACGATGAAATGAGCATCTGAAGACCCCACCGAAAGAAACGAATTTTATTGGTTTTCCTTTGGAGAGTTTTTAAAAAGGAAGTTCTTCCTGCTTCAAAGATTTTATGAAAAACTTGATACATATAAGAATTAACAAATTATAGAATATATATACTTATAGCTTTATCAATATTGTAAATATACCAATGTGAAAGCAAACCAATGACAATAAGACAACACAAAAAACAGCAGCAGCATCAGTTTTGTAAAAGTTTTGTGGTGCATTGCAACTGCTGTTTCTGTTGTAGCCGCTTCGTTAATGGGACCACTTCCCTGTGACTATTCCCAGCTGTCTGATGATCTGTTATGGTGTGTTATGTTGTAGTATACAAAGGAATAACAAGTTGCACTTGAGTAACTCACGATTTTGTTCAGTTATGTTGGTTGAACTGGCTGCTCTACCACCGTCTTTTCCACCATATCATCTGCTGTGGAGCAACCACAGTCACAAACTCGTTATTTTCTCTTTCCTACAGATTTTTTTTCTGTTTTTACAAAGTTATAAAATACTTGTCAACTGAGTTGTATGCTGCAGTGTAACAAAATAGAAAATAATATTTTGCTTATACTAGCTTTGTTTTTACTGGATCCAAAAAATATACATGTAAATATGTATATATAACTCAAAGTTTGTCTTCTCTTACTTTCACTCTGTATTTACTTTCCGTTTTAGTTATGAAAAGTTCAACTTGGCTCTATACTCATTCGTTTGCTCAAATAATCTTACAAAACAAAAATGAGAGCGAGAGAAGCAGAAAGACGCCAAGCTGAGAACAGAGAGAAAGTAGTGTAGACCAACAAAAGTTTTATTGTTTGCAATACGATACAGTTTATACGGTGGTATCCATTACTATTACATGCAGTTACAGTTAGGTTAGAGGATGGCAAAATGAAATGCTGCAAAACTTAGGCATCACTTGAGTTGGGCAACAGAAAAGAGGAGACACAGTGGTCATGATGATGGTATGCAAACAAATGTTTGAATGTGTATCTTTCTTTTTGCAAAACTTTTATTGAGAAGAGGAGTTTGCTCTTACCTTAAGGCAAACACACGTAATATATCAATTCAAAATATTTCACAACAAAAATAAAAGAAATGCTCTCGCTCACATTTGATTCACAAGCGGAGTACCTACATAGCTCCTTTCGGAAAGATTAAACGTTTGTGCCTTTCTTTTTTTCATGTGAAATTCCAGGCATCTTTTTGTACTGGATGGAATGCAAACTGAATGCCGTCAGCATTTTAGCCTGAAAACCTGCTTGCCTGTATTATATACGTTGCTGTGCTGTAAAATATTCGTTTGCCCATGCTAATATATTACTCACTTGAGTTTTCAACTGCAATAAATTTTACCTCGTTGTTTAGTCTGTTAACTTTAATATTACTCTCAAGTTTTCAGCTAAAGGTGTAGAAATTTATTGTAAAGTCAAATGCTGAAATGAAATATATTCATACACACATTGTCAACATCAGTTTTCTTTTTGGCTGAAATTTTAATGTGTGAAGAAAGCGAAACCGTTTACTCGTACTCTGTAACTTCTAGTTTGCACATAGCCAGATCAGAAGTGTTCATTTCTTTTTTGAATGCTGTGAAACTCCTCTCCTTTCCCATTTTCGAGTTCTTTTATTTTTTCTCTTGGGCAAACTAATGCTGCTTAACTGCATGAGAAGTGTCTGATTGTATTTCTACTCTCCTTTGGACAAACAAGAAAATAATTGTGTTGTTTGTTGCATGCTATTGTATTTGCCATTTGCCCAAATACTGATATGTTTTGGATAGAAACTTTCCAAAGAATGAAACCGGTCGAAACTTGCTGGAAAAACTGTCACCCTGCAATTACGATGAAATTCTAATAACAATAATTATTTTTCTTTTCTTTCATATTTGTTGGCTAACATGTAAGTTAAATGGCGTGTAATAAAGTAAACATAATGAGGATACATATGCCATTCGATCATTTGCTGCATAGAAAGCACCTTTCAACCCTTGCTAACTGGGTTATTTGAATAAGCTACAATTTAATGTTTTGCATTGTTTTTATAAGTGGGTAACGTAACCTTTTAAAGTGCACTGCAGGATTTTAGTCCATTTTTACTACTTACGTTTACACAAAAAGTTTAATAATTGTGATGAGAATGTGAAAAAACGAAACAATTACTGTTGATGTGACATGATGACTTCATTTTACAACGGCAAATATTTTACTACTAGGCTAGTATAGCATGTCATGGACTTATGACATGCATTGTGTGTGAATAATGTACACACCATAAACAACCAAATTTCGTTCTACCTGGAAACTGCATACCATTGCCTTTCTTCTTGACACACTTGTAAATTATGAACACTTATGCACTAAGGCTAAGATACATATGTCACACAAGAAAGGAAAGGTTTATGACACCGTGTAATTATATATTATATGCCAAGAAATTTGAAACCTTCAAGCTATACCCAGTTACTACACTCGCTCCCTATAACTGGGATACATGGCACTGTGGAAAAAAGCATTATGTTCGGTTTATAGAGTAAAGTAATAATATATTGAAACTAGGACAAGTTGAAGCAGCAGGAGCTCTTCCGCTGAGAGAAAGAGAGAGCGAAATAACAAGAACGAAATAAAATGTAGTTGGAAGGTGGTCCCACAACTCCCGGCTATACACTAATGGTCGTCGTTTACTCAAAGTATGGTAAGAGCTGGTGGTACACGTAGTGCACAAGTATTAGTAAAAGATTCCTGCAGTGACTGGTTTACCGTATATTATTATTACCATTATTATCACAAGTTTACCCAGGGGAAAGCAGGAGCAGCAGCAATGACAGAAAAATATACTAGTTTGGTGGTGGGAGAGTCATCGGTTGAGAAAGAAGAGGATGAGGGCAGGCAGCATGAAAAGTGACTACTTTTTGCTCCCGGTATACATACACCAGATACACACCAAAACCAAAAAGTAAAACTTATTCTCTTCTTTCGCGTAAGCAAGCTCTTATTTATATATTCTTGGAAAAGAGGAACGACTACACGAGAAGCTCAGATCAACAACTTAAAATGCTATATCGTATACATACCTTCAAATATTGGTATATATTATGTACACTGTTTTTGTTCAAATACGTGTATATATGTATGTTTCCTTTATTGTGATTACTTGACCTCAAGAAGTCAGTGGGAGGGAGGAGGAATGATGATACATGGTGACTTGTAAGACGAAGAATCACGCAGGTTAACCACTACCTCCCCACCACAATTTTCGCCTGTTACCATTTACCCCATAAATTTTTCAACTTTAGCCGCAGTAGTCACTCTTCTTCTGTAATAATAGCATCTACTACAACACTTCTCTGTCTACCTATTCTTGACTTTTGAGATATTTAATATGAAAAGGAGGGAACACCAACGGTATCATCAGAAAACAAAGAGTTTTCTACATTACTATCAGCATGCCACACAATTCCTACAAGGTTTCCTTCGTCGTCGTCGTTCCCTTCTACTCCTCCTCCAGCCCATTGTGTTGTAGGAGGAAAGTACATGTGTTTTACATCAACAGTCGCATGAGAAGAATGAGAAGAAAGAAAGTGAATGGATAAAAGAAAGAGAAAACGAATAAGAAGAAAAGCATGGAGGTGGTACATGGTGATGGCGGTGGTTATAAAGAAAACCGGGGAAAATAGACAGGAAAACAATGTAAATGGAATATGCATGTTAGTTACAGGAGCAGAAGACATATATTACATTTCTCTTCTTTTATCACATCTACAATAATAATCATCATCACGACGACGGTCCTAGTGAAGAAATGATGGTGGTGCTAGCATGCTACAAATATGTAGTAATAAAGCAAAGATTACAGAGAGAAAGTTTGTATGGATTGCTGGCAGGAGCAGGAACAATAGAATTAGTTTTTAGGTACTACCATTTAACAACTTTTGTGGTCACATAAATTTTCCTCTGGTTTTCCCTATTACACAAAATGTTTAATGTATGGCTTGGAATATTATTGTATTTTTGTGTATTCCAAGAATTTCTTAGATTCCACCTCTTCCTCCACGACCCCCGTTACAACAGTTGCGTGTTTACTACATTCAATCGATGTGTGATTTCGAGACTTTTGCAAATGGCACAATCATCATCACTAAAATTGTGTACAATCCTAGACGATAGGCATATATTGTGCCCTGTCGCTTTTTCACCGCACAAAACATGCTTATCCTAACTAAATTGGATAAACTGATTGTGGAAAGAGGAAAAGGTAAAAAAAAGTTTTCATAGTTTGAACTGACATGAAAGTTCATTTGAAAATAATAATGTGGTTAAAAGTCATCGTGATTGTGTGTCTTGTCTATTGTTTGCAATAAGGTCGTGTTGTTGGAGAGATTTCTACAAAAATTATTTTATTTTTGAGCATATGTGCACGTATAGCGTATAGCGCTCACACTATGAATAATATTGTAGAGGTAAGATGGTATACTTTTGTCTAACATGGCATACTATAAATTGAACAAAATGAGTTCATAAAGTTATTAAATTGCTTTTCTTTGAAAATAGTTGACATTTGGACGGAAAAGAAAAGTTGAAAGAGGTCACTTGTATAAATAATATCATTGCTATTATTTACCTTGTAGAATTTTTACTTGAATCAGAATGCGAATACACTGGAACAAAGAATTTTTTCCCCATTTTGCCATTGTAATTATTTATGACTTCTTCATTTGGTAATATGACTAATAAAAAGGAAAAGGAACTTTTCTTATGTGAGCATGTGTACATACATGTATTATGCATCCCAGTCATTTCTACAGCAGCTGACCTACAAAATATATTTTAGTTTTTAAAGATTTTCAGTGAAGTCAAATTGTGTTAGTCGGTTAGTAAGACTACACCAGTAAGATAACAAGAATACTTGTACAAATTTTCATGAGAGTTTAACAAGCGGCTTAATTGGTTCTGTCTAACCCTAAATTTGCATTCTTTCGTGACTCCAAGAAATACTTTGTAATAAAATGATTTCGATTTTGAAAATATTTTATGTACTCGTGCTTATAAATTGTGTTTGTGTTGCGTGTTTTAAAAATTCTAGGTTTTAAGTTATTTACTTGCAGTGAATTCTCTATGACTTACAAAACGTAAAAACTAAAAACAGTTTAAAACTGCTCAACGTTAACTTTACACTTCTGTTTATCAAGATGTCAACAAATCAATAGATCATTATCCCTCTTGCTTCGTTGGGGACCTTGAAACATTCCACATTCTCGTTTTACCTTTTTAAAACATAACATGGACAGTACATAAAGGTGTTTCTACTAGCATTGATATCAATTAACATGATCAACCAAGTACCATAGCCAATTTTCTCAAGCTGATTATATGTAAGTATAGGCCGTAAAAGAAGCAGTGAAACATAAAACTTCTAAATTCAGAATGAGATAATGATCATTTTGGTTAATAGCAACAGCAAAACTCCAACCACTGTTTACGAACTTTTGTTACGTTTAACTTGCTCCAAATTCGATCCTATGGTTTAACTCACCGAAATAAAACGAATCATAAAAACTTCCCCTGTAAATCTGGCAAACTAGTTCAATTTCTGATTGCTTAGCCTGCATGAATGATGCACATTCACAAGTAGCCAAGCAATAAATGCAACAAAACGACCAAGAAATAAAGTGATTTTTTATCGTTTCATTAGAATTTTATAGAACGACAGAGCAACACAGGTTAGAGTGTGGCAAGGCCATTTAAAAAATTGTACGATATAAAAAAATACTGTAAAAATAGGAATTCAAGATATGATTACTGTAAATTTCACCAAATGCAGAGACCATAAGTTACAAGTCCTCAAAATATGTAACTGCATCGAAAACTAAAAAAGACTCGAATGCAGTTATTATATAAGTTAAACGAGTGGCATTTTATAACGGTTAATAAAATAATGGAATAATTTCTTTATTGAAAACAATCAAGAATTTTTTAGTTAGTGTTTTTTTGCGCTTTTAGTGTTTCACTAGGCAGCTCTTAAGTACCTTTTAACGAGCTCTTTCATGTACCACAAATTACGTTTGACCTAGAGTGTCTATAAAAAGCACAATATGATGTCTGGCCACTTCAGCTTATATCAAGTAGTATCCAATCATTCCCATCTATATTTTTTAACCTTCAATTGTTCTTATCAAGCTGAATTTCAGTGTAGACATATGTATTCTACATATACAAATATATACATACATGAGCCCTTTTGTTTAATTTTTTAGTAGTCTGTAGCGTGTGCATGAAAAAAACTCGCCAGTAACCAGGCAGAACCGTAGCCAATATTGAATGTTCCAATAAAAAATCCAAACTGTGATTTTTACATTCCTAGCAGCTGTAACTCTGCTGGTGCACACTCTTGTATGTAACAACAATGAAAACTAGAGGAATAAAAAGGGGTATTTTATCGAACGCCCCAACACACAGTGAAAAGCTATAAACTTTTCACCGCCACCATGTTTCAAATCGGCCTTGAATGATGAAGCATAAAAAGCTCAGCTTTCAATCGACTCAAATCAGCAGCAGCAATACTTTTTTTACAAGAGACTACAGATTCCATAGTTTGTACTCGTAAAAACAAGCTCCAATTTCAAAAGAAAATTGCAAAAAAAGCTGCAAGAGAAGCTGTTTTCCAGTGTTGTAGGAAAATACTGAGTTGTAGTATCAATACAACTTTGTTCACAAAGAACTAAAAAAAAACCCAGCAAAACCAAAATGTAGAAGATTGAATAGCAATAAAATAGTATATTTGGAAGTTTTGGGTGTGTACATAGTAGTCCAAGTGAAGAAAAATAGCTCAAGTGTGTCGATACGTGGAAAAAAGTAGCATAGTTTTATGATGAAAAAATACTTTGTAAACGGCATACTTATTCTTGTAAGAAGAAAGGAAGCCCTTTCATTTTAATTTGCACGAAGAACTTTATATATACTGGTGAGTTTGTGTGTGCTCACAATAAAATGTGGGCACGCATGTAAAAGGCGGTTCAATGACTTTACTCACTCGTACCAGTAATGTTTCTTTCAAAGAGGACATGAAGA
This sequence comes from Entomobrya multifasciata, assembly GCA_034693345.1. Classification (NCBI taxonomy): domain Eukaryota; kingdom Metazoa; phylum Arthropoda; class Collembola; order Entomobryomorpha; family Entomobryidae; genus Entomobrya; species Entomobrya multifasciata. The sequence goes on from JAQFXM010003689.1 coordinate 9,963, forward strand.
TGATGATAGACCTGTCTTTTTTATCATGAAAAAGAGGAAAGAGAAACCGGATAAAGGTATCAGGTTACTTGACGCGCTGCTTCTCTCTCTGTGTATATGTCTATCGTTTTCTTAAGAAAGTGGCAAAAGGAAGAAGCCTTTCTAAGCTTTCAATTCAGAGAAAAGTGAGAGGCAACGACAATATGAGTGGTGGTGAAAGGGACTTGGAAGACAAGACAGAAATATACAGTGTGAAAGCAATGAACACCTACCGCTTAGCTTAGGTGATACTCGTTCGTATACGAGGGAATAAAGATTGGAATAGATTGTGATAGATTGAACAGGGACTTACGACGTGTTTCTATAAAAAGGAGGTAATCCTAGAAAAATGTAACCATCTTCATTTCTGTGTGTGTGGTTGCTTTATTTCGGAAAGAGCTGATTGGAAAATTCTACATAACCCAAATATTTAATCCCCTTAACGTCTTTCATTTCCTTTTCTACGGTTTCTGTTTGTCTCATGTATTCATATTATAGCGATTTTATATTCACGCACATGCTTGCCTATGATAAAGATATTATCACATCGTTATAGTTGAGTAATTATATATAGCATTCAATTATTAATAAATACACACATGTTAATAATTCTACGTAAGCATAAGAATACATAAAGTTAAGAGCGCAAAATAAAAGGTACAAAATGCATAATTAAATTCAAATAATATATGTGTCTAGGAATTCGCAGTTTTGATCGATTTTATCATTTCATTATTCTGGAGACAAAAATAAATTAAAAATTTCATATCGATTGCATACGAGGCCGAGTAATCCTGACGTCAGAATATATTGCACATAAAAGGCACTATAGGTAGTCCAAACCAAAACCCTTTAAAAAAGAGCAAGTGTAGAAAAAACAATAACTCTCTGGTTGACACACATTCATACTAACTGGAGATTCTCAATTGAACTAAACTACCTTCAACGCCATATGTACTTGGTCACGAACTACTAGCAGGGGTATAATTTCACTGAAACAAAAGCATAAATAAATGTATTTTTCTTGCTGCTGCCACAATGTCCGCCAAGACGATGTTTTTATTTCATTCTTTCACTGGCACAAACCGTACGCAAGTACGACTTTAGGTACAAGAAATAATACTACAGACACATATTAGAGAAGATGGAGAAAGATTGCATTTCTCTTTTCCTTTAGCTTGCCATTTTCCTTTTTTTGTGAAAAAATATAATGATATCCACAATTTCCTACTATGATGTTACGTTTTCCTTTGCTTTCTCTACTTGCTCGTTAGATAGACACAAAGCATATGTTTTTAAGTGAGGATGTAAGGTTACCCATGAGAATGAATTGAGGAAAGTAAGTTGAAAGAGAAGTTGACTTGTGTCTTAAGACATCAAGTCATGTACTCAGCAAAAGAAAAAATACAAAATGAAACAGAGTAAATACATATCATTGTAGAGTATATTTATATGACTGATTCTTTCAACTATTTTACATGAGCTCGCAAGGAGAAGAACTGCCATGTTATTTTTTCCTTGATAGGAACAAGTAGGAGACTCATGCAATGTGCCACGCTACAATTTCAAGACGACGGAAATTGAACCTGGAATTGGTTTTGTTGTTGTGAATAAATGGAAAAAAGACGGAGGAGCGGGTGCGGGAGACCATCGGATCTCCCTACTTTAATATTATTCTTTGTCTTCTTACATTTTGGTAAAAGAAACATTGAGTGTGGAACAGACACGCATTTTTTTCTCACATGCATGTCTGCAAGGTATATGGAATAAAAGGCAGATAGACAGATATACTGAACTTAAAGGACATTGGAAACGATAGAGAGAAAATGGAAACACACACACACACAACTAGAATTTTTTTTCAAAGTGAAGTAGTGGCTAGTAGTTTCTGTTGTTTTTCTGCTGTTGCCGTATTCTTTTCAATGCCAATAAATTGCAATAGAAATTTGCAAGAAAATAGTGCTACTATCACCAACCCACAGTGCTTGCGGTAATTGAACTGGCTTCAATTTCGTTATTTTAAGCCCTGTCGCAAGCAAAACAGTAGTAAATATGATTGTGATGCCCTATAAAATTTACTGCATTATTGCTTTTTACATGTGCAGTATAAAATGTGTAGTGCATGGTATGCAGTCACACGATTCATGTCGTAGAACAACCAACTATAGAGTACGACTTGACATGGAAAAAAGGTAAAACCAGTAATTTAAGAAGTTTAATATTCCCAAAAAGTTCTTCTTTATTTTTTGCAAATATATACACAATTATTAGCAATAACAGCAAAAATGCAATTTCGAGTGCAGCCCTACGAGCTTTTACTACCCTTAAAGAATCCAATGTAGGTTTTCTATTTGATCAAATCATTTTAATAGTAAGTAGGAACGAACCACGCTATAATTCTATATACGTCATCATCACGTGCTTAGTCATCAATCAAAAAATAGGAAGTACTAGCTAAATGTATTCGTAGAGCCATACACATATCCTTCATTAGCCCAAAACTCGACTTTTTTTGAAGACGGCTATTTTTATTATTCTAACTCCTTAAAATAACGCGGAAGAGCGAATTTATTTTATGCGCTGCTTGCAAACTTTTATAAATAGCCTCTCTGGTGTAGGGTTATAATTTAATAACCTACGACCTAAAATTATTGCGTTTAAGTAATTGAGCTAAAATTATTGACTTAGTTGTTGCAACTGTTCACCAAAGTAAAGAAGCTACTTCATTTTAGTTTCGTTTGGTTCACGATTCACGATGCATGTACCTGAAACAGTTTATACACCAAATTGCTGCCCTATAAGTTGCCGAATCTGCACGAAACAGAAGAACGCAATAAACATGCCTAAGTTTCACATTTTTATTCAAACATGCCCCAAACGTTCATGCCCTTCAATTACTCACTTTAAAAGCCGCTGCAATAAGTATACTTTTGCTTCCACGTCCAGAAGTAAAAGGAGTACTAATCGATTAATTCCGCGTAGATTTTGAAATAGGGAATAATGACATGGTTGGTTATTTAAAAAATGTAGATGGCTGAACATGAACACCTTCATCATGAACACTGGAAAGTAGCTAGTCTAAAAAATCTGCCCCTAAACCCCTGCTCTAAAACCACACTTTTACACGTACATCATACATATCGACTATCATGTTTGAGTTAAGCATGGTGATAATTAATCTGACAATCCTAATTGAAGTTACGTAATGGTAAAAAGTTTCGCTTTTGATAACCCAACTAAGGAAAAAGGCACACCCTATAAAGTAAAAAGGAAAAAAGTAATTTATTTACTAATGATGAAATACTTAAAAACTGGCCTCTTTACAAGTTCACATTCTCGATTTTAACATGATTTTAACACGGCTGACAGATAATGATACGCACGGCCTCAATTTTGATGAGTGGGTAAAAACAAGGAAAAAACAGTAGCTACAAAGCCATCATTTTTATCTAAAGTCTAAGCTTTCAATTTTACACTATTTATCTATTTTCACCATCTCTATGAGCTGTCTTTTAAAATTCAACCGGCCTCGGAAAGTTGATTTGAGTGCAGTCATTTTTATCCAACTTTGTATTCTATCATAGTCGAGTCATGTAACATGTAACCATTGCCATACAAATAATCAAACAGGCAAACAACAAAAGAATTACTCATTAAAGTTAGCTGGCTGAAGGCATAATTAAATGCACTATCGATCCCCTCAACCAAGCTCAAAAGAATCTATTTAGGCAGTCATGCTCCCTGAACTTAACTGACAGCTGCATCAATTACATGGTCAATGACAGTGACACATACACGCAAGTTTGCATAATGAGGGAGTACTGACTAATTCCTAATGACATTCATTCAGTTTCAACAGTAATCAATACTTCCCAAGTTGGCCAATGAACCATGAGAGTTTATATAATTAACCCATTGTCAAAGGCGTTCATCTTTCTCTCAACGCCTCCAGTAAACAATGTAGCCTTATTCGGCAATGCCAGACGGATAAAAATAAAAATGAGGAACATGCAAAGTTTTTAATCAAGGTAATTATTGTCCGTTGCAATTTAACTACAATTATCAAGACGTATCATAATTAAACTCTAAATGAGCTTTCGCTTTTCATTTATACCATTTGAACGCAAGTTGTCTAATGAAAAGGATCCTGATCACACACACTGTTGCGTTTATAAGCGTTAGAAAAGGACAAATACAAGTACATAGTACACCCAATACAATGAACGCCCATTGAACTATTTATGCCTTTTGCCTGAAGTTGGTTGTTATAATGGAAAAAAGACAAGGATGAATGATGAGCTGTTTAGGATGATTGCATACATTATCTCATCTCATCGCTTTTCGTGGTTGGTAAAAAAGCTAGTCATCCACCGCCTCATTGTACGCACACAATACTTAATATTTACTTCTCCCTGTTCGGCTGAGAAGCTGCCGTCATCACCATCATCATCATTGCCATCAACAAAGCAGTAACACAGCTCATTTTTTTACCATTTTTACCCTACTTACCATTCCCACTTACTTTTCTACCATAACTATATTCCATTTGTGCAGAATGCTATATAAAAATACATCCGTGTGTTCTCTCTGTTGAAAAGTAATAATAATGATAATGCTTTTTATTCCTACAATATAAATGGATATGGGCTGACGTGAAAACACAAGAAAAAGTGATGATTGATGACCTATAATCATAATATAATGTTAATAGCATCCCGCACATCTATACGAAAAAACGCCTGCACTTTTCTGCGCCAGCAAGAACTGCTAAGAAGGTGGTGAAGACTACTGATTTTTTTCTAAAGTAGCCAGGTTTTCAAGTTTTTTGCTTGGCTTTTCTGAGAAAGGAAACACGGAAAAAGGGTGTATTACCAACTCACTCTCTCATTCTTGCAAAAAGGAAAGAAGATGAGAGGCGAAGCCACTTTATCAAAACATATTATATGATACATATGATGATATATGAATTTAAATAAAGGAATATGCAGATGACTAGAAGACTCCTTGATAAGCATATTCAGGAAGCTGGCTGTGTACTATTCTGCTATTCTTGAAGAAGACGAAACTCTTATTCTAAAGAGTATATTTTATTCCCTTTGCAACATTATTATCCCCAATTTATGTACACCTGTAAACGAGTGACTAAAGTTTAAGCTTGAGCATCGTCACTCAGTTATGCTTGTCAAATTCACGGAAAAAATGAGTTAAACTTACAAATCTGCAAAGAAAATGAGTAAAATGGTAAGAGAAGTACTAGCATTACTTTTTAAAGTTCACCTGTAGGCTAATGGAAAAAGTAGTGTATTATTTGCTTTTGTCTTTCATAACAAGCAACCTTACTACTCTTCGTACTTTAACCTGTGAAAAGAAAGAGTGAAGTATTTTATGTACATTACGCGTACTAGTCATATAATATGTGCACACTTGGATAATATGAAGAAGTGATGGTAGAGGTAAGAGCTCCAAGGCTTATCATTTGCAAAAGTTTTTAGTGTGTGATGATGACGATATGATGCCTAAAAGTGTTCATACAACAACCAAGGAAAATGATGAGGATGATGATAATGATAATAATATCAAAAGAAAGAAGGCAACGAGATAGACAAGGAGAAAGAAGCACACACACACACACTCATTCGCTGCTCACTCAAGTGAACTGCCAAAGTTTGTCCTTTTAGATCCTTTAGGTGGATACTAACATGCATATGTCCGGTTATGTTGTATATGTGTCGTATTTATAGAAAGAATCTAACTAAGGAATGATATCTTATATACTTAAGTAATTATTCGGAAGTAGCACACACATACACATGCTATTATAAGGTTTCTATATGTTCTCTTTTTCACACATAATATGTACAAACAACATTACAATCTGAGTGAGAAAGAGATCCCCGAGATTAGCACGTTAATGTGCAATTTTTTCCTAGAAGCTCTTTTCTTTCCAGCTTTCCAGTGCTCAGTTCTCGTATGCTATTTTCTTCTTCCCTTTTTATTTAGCTTGCTTGCTTTTATATCCTTGAAGCAAAAACTGGAGAAAGCAACGAAAAACTTGCTAATTTTCTCATCACACCTTTCTTCGACAATGTATTATATGTACACTTACACACTACACTTTTCTTTGTTTTAGAAGTGTAGTGCTTGAGGGGTTTCACTTTCCATTCTATCTTTCTTAGGATTGGACTAAACGAGATAAAAAGTAAATATGAGTACAAGTGTGAGAGTACAATGAGGTAACATTGTGAAAGTGTAGTGTGAGAGTGGTGTGGTAGACGCGATTATTATTATCATCATAATCATTATTTTTTGTTCTATGAACTGTTGGTTTGAAAGTTGAAGTTGGCGTTTTGTTGGCAGTTAAATGGTGATGTTAGTGTTAGTATTTGTGGGACAATTTCAAACTCAATTCTCAGATGATGCGCTAGGGCTATCCTTTTCTTTCTTGGGTTCTCTCAGTTTGTGATGATGGTGGTTTTTATTACAAAAGATGAGAGGATGATGTTATGTAATCCTGCTCTGTTTTAGTAGTGGTAGTGGAACTACGTAACACGATAATAGTTAGTAATGCAATGGTAGTGATGAGGATGACCATCATCATAATGCATTATACGATAATATGTGGACTTGATATCGATAATATTAGAGAGTTTTAGTGGTGTTTTTGGAAGCTTTAAGATGTTAAACGAGGATTTGGCGTGGTATAAAGGTACTTTGAGGGAATCAGACTGCAGACAGGCCTACCTACATAAATGTGTTACACTAATCGCGTACATTATTTGGAATAGTCGGAGGAGTAAAGTATCAAGGATTAGAAAATAATCTTACTAGTTTTGTTAGTATACCTTCTCAGAAATCAGGATTTTACATCAAATGAAAATTATCAAAAACTTTATAAAATTAAGTAGAAATAATATGTAGCTTAGACCTGTGAAATCCGTGAACAGTGCATTTCAGCATCTGATTCAGTGAAAAGGTTAATGACATCATGCGTCTGATAGACAGCATTCTTTTTGTGCATGGTAATATTTATCAGAGTCAGATAGTTGGCTATGGGATAATGATTCGAAAACCTCGTCAATACATGAATGAAATAGACTATGATGTCGTAGTAAATATAAACAATATAAATAGTTTTATTATAGTTTCAAATGCTTTCAGCTTTAAAACAGTCATTTGATACGTTACGAAAAAGTTTTTACCTGCGAAATATTACCTAGTACATACGGTAAATAATTCTGACAACAGCATACATCTAAAAAGACAATACGCCTTGGACATATACCATTCTAACCGATAATTGTAATTTCAGTTCTCTTTCACTGCGTAGGTGACTGACAGTAAAGACAAACAAACATACGGTCTAGAAGAATACTAGCTCGTCTTCAAAAGCCTTACAAGAAAAGAGCTTGACATGTTGAAGCAGCGTGAACAAGTGTTCACGGCAGCAACGTCATTTGGAAAAGACGGATTAACAAGCAAGATAGTAGGTATTGTTGAGCTGTGACAATTACGTGGCTGTCCGTCAGCATAGTAAAAACTAAACATGAACTGTCCACGCCAGTTTAGCATGTTTTCTCTCTATTTTGACAAAAGAGTGGTTCCAGTTAGGTCAATGTAACAAATATGCGTTCGTGTAAGTATTCAATTTAGGAGGCTAAGAAAATGGCGACCAAAATCCTAAAAATTATACTTACCCAGTGCACCTGGCCTGGGTTGGAGAAATCTTTATCAAAAGGCAATGAAAAACCACCCCTGGTCCTACATACATACGTGTATGGTTTCCTGTTAAAAATCAGACTGAGGTACTACGACCCAAACAACCTTAAATCTGCGTCTGATAAGCAAGCCTTCATGACCCAAACCTTTTTACTTTCATCAAGATTATATTAATGGTCTTTTCAAGAAAAAAACGACGTTTTTGCATGTGTACTTGTGTACAAATGTACATGAACTTCTCAACTGCAAATCCTGAAGAACTTGATGATTGGTAAGATTAATATCTACCCGAAACGGATTAGTTTGGCAATGCTGGCAATAGAGAAAATTTGTCGTAATAATAGTCACTTTGAATGTCCCATATGAATTCATACACACATTATACACACTAACTGCTAACCATGCAGTATGCATGCAGAGTTTTTGAAATTTCAAGACTGACACGGCCGACCAACCGCAGCCACACAAGAAGGCTGGTACAGTTTTGCCGATACAAACAACTTTGTTCTTGAACTGCCCCAGGTATATGTTTTTAAAGTGAATTTCCCTTTTAAAAACTTGAAATCTAATCTGGCATTCATCACTGCGACACCAGGATTGGAATAAAACTTTACCGCACAGCTAGCAGCCATTTGTGAGGTTTTCACATAGTTTTCAACAGTATTAAATATACTAACTAATATCTCAACAAACTTTGTAACTTTTTATTATGTAATATTGCTTTCGCTTGATCGCCTAAAATAGTAACTGCGGCTGCCACAATTCAATGTACATAAACAGGGTTTAAACTGAGAATTGAAATAGACGGCCTTGCATGCTACAGAGCTATATCCCGCGTATATCACATTAATATTAGCATAAGAAGAAAATTAGCATAAATCTTAAGTGTAACTGTTTTTAAATACTCCTATCGGCTATAACTTTCCCATCTCTATGAACGGTTTTTTACTACATGCAAATGCTTTCACTATAGAACATGCATACAATCTTTGTAGTTTTGCCACTGCAAAATATAAGGCCATGAAAATTATCCTATAAAAAATAGTTGACAGAGATATATATTTACATTAACATGAAACCGTTGAAATGTGAGCAAAAAAAGTGCTATTGCAGATACCTAAATACTACTGTAGCTTTTAACAATAGCATGAATAGAACTAGATTTTAACAAAAGTATCATTTAAGCATTGTTGTTCGTTTCATATCGGTAAGTAGCCGACAGTTGACAGCGACAGCAGTCTCAATATCAACTTTATTACACATTGTCAAAGTGAAAATTTTAAAAGTGTGTAATTTAAAAGCACTTTCTTTTCCTTTTCATTAATTCATATGATATTTTTCTGAATATAAATCTAATTTTCTTGTTACTCTTTAGTAATGTGTACTTTTTAATAATAACAGTGTACTGTGTTTACGTTGTACTTTCGTTTCGTACTACAAAAGGATATGCCAAGTGATAAATAGAAATGAAAACGAAAGCTCATGACTAAATGCAATCTTCATGGGTAAAACAGCTGGGAAATAATGTATAATTAAATAATCCATAAATTTAACGTTAAATTATTATAATAAACCTGACAACAGGATATAGGGAACTTGCGACTAATGTGCTCAAAAAGTAGATAAAATAATTATTGTTTTA
>JAQFXM010003690.1:0-19333 GCA_034693345.1 Entomobrya multifasciata
GGATCAAATTTGGGTATGTAGTTTTCTATGAATTCAAAATAAAATCACGGTCCAACAAAATAATTACTTTGTATATCCAAATAATATAATTGGTTTGTTATGTTCAACAACTTACTTTGTAAATGTCGCATAAGTTGCAAAACTCCATTCATTTGACGACACATATCATGTGAATACCAACGTGTAGGAGAAAAGCAATCCAATACTACTGCAGTTGCACCCATGAAATAAAATAGGGTTACGTTGTAACGTTCGACGTTCTTCTCATATCGAAATTTGGGAATCAGTAGGAAACTTGAAAGCAGCCATAAGCACAAGCAAGCATGGGAATATTTCATACGTTTAACGTATTTTGGGTTAGGGGTAATGTGAAACAAGAAAAGTTTCTCATCAAATTCTAATACGGTTGAGCCTACGATTCGCCCGATATTTACAGCAAAAGCTGTCATTTTATAATAACGGCGACTTAACATGATCTATTTTGGGTAGGCACTGGGACTTCGCACAAGTACCAATTCGATTATTTTTTAACTTTTGGTTACGCTAAAGGCGTATAGTAACTGACCAACTAGCAAAAGAGCTTTTAGGACAAAAAATGTTTATATTTGAGTAACTTGTTGTGTCCGCAGCAAAATATCAGACTAAAGACATGTAAGAAGCTAACTATGTCGCCAACGTTCTGATGCCAGGAAATGAAAAATAATAAAAAAACAATTTTTAGAATTGATATCCTGGTAAGAAATAATTGAAAAAATATTTTATAAATGTAATTTCAAATTTTAAAATAAGATTACTTTATTTTAAAGGAAATATGGTAGGAAATGAGATAAATGGTTAGATAAAAGGCTACATATGTAACTAATGATAAGCAAAATTAATGTTATTTTCAACGAGCTATACTGATGTATCTTAAACCAATTTTTTGTTGAAATATTATGTCAAATTTTAGCGTTATGTGCAATGATACTCATGTAGCTTTTAAATACTTGGCCAATCTTTAAACTAGGTTTCTATGTTAAAACTCAACTACTCTTAATAAAATTTCTGAATACAATTTTAAACGTGGAATAGACATAATTAAATAAACTACGCTGAAAGACAGCAAACCTTTTACAAAACAGGCTGAAAACATATATCAGCTTCAAATGTATTTCAAATGCTTTTATGCAAGGATGCTATATTATACTTCAACTTATTAATCAGTTCTAACGTCACCTCGTAAGCAAAAAGGCAACATTTTTTATTTCAAATCACCCAAGAATGGTAATTCTGCTGAATATACAGCAAACTGTAATGCTCAGATTAAAGTCTAACAGTTTTTAGTGTCTAGTCAAATCCTAACTCAACCGTACAATTTCAGTGTCTCCACTACATAAAAAATTGATCAGAAAAATTCTCGACATGAATTTTATTTTAAATGGATATTATAAAAACTTTTTTTGCTTCTTCACTGCAGATCTTAATTATATTTGTAGACTTTACCCTAAATATCCATTACGACAAGTTCCTAGGGATCGACTTACAGAGTATGGCCGATCCATATCTCTAAACGACTACTTAATTATGGCCAAGTGGCCGCGACAGTAAGAGAGAATTCATATTTGGCATCGCTGCCGTCCCGTTTCAGGGGTGTGAGCCTTCACCCAGTGTATTATTGGTCAGAGGTCTGTCTATACCTCTTTCCCCCTCTGTCCTACAGGCCTTGGGTGACAAGCTACACCTTACAAAGACTACTCCCCCCACCGGGAATCGAACCCGCACACCCATCACACAAGTTGGGATCTCTGACCGCTAGACCCCACTGCCTGCTAGACAGTTGGGGAATTGATAAACAGTAATTCGAAAGCGAAGAAAGCGCTAAGTAAATTAAGGACCTTATTCCATTTACAAGAGGCCTGGGCCATAAGGCCGTCAGTTATGAATCACATATCAATCGAAAGCTCTCATCGAGTACTACAGCTTTGACAAAGGCCACATGTCGCTAACCCGTTGCACAAGACCACTTTTTGGGTGTCGAAGTTAGCCAAAAATACCATTATTTTTATGGACCCAAAAATGTCACCTTCTTACCGACAGTTATGAACTATACGGTATTCGAATCGTCCTTTATTCCTGTGTATTGTGGAGTTACAACAAAACTGTTCTTCGAATGCACATGAAGCAAGGGCACATATAAGTGGGTTTGGTTTATTTTATATTCTTGGATAATTGTGACTGAAATCGGATCACAATAAGAAATAATTAAACATTTTATTATAAAAAATAACCAGACGCAATATTTTTGAAAATAATCATGGAAAACTGTAAGTTAGTTTGTCCAACTAGCACTGCTTATTCGTGTCGATAGGGAATAATGGATATTTAGTTTCTTTTTTGTCGGTTGCAACAAAAGATAATGTTGATTGCGTTAATGCTTAAGTAATGAGTAGATTATTTAAGACGATTCACATCTTTGAAACAAGATTTAGCAGAGATAACAGTTGACAATAGTAATGTTTTTCAAAAAAATATTTGAGCATATATAATTCTCAATTTATTCCCGGATGGAAAATAGACTTCTTAATCAGTTTTTGCAAACACCATTTAGCTACCAGACGATTAAATTGAATCTGGGCCCGCAAATAAATGTCATTATGCAAACAAAAAGGGATCAATGTTTTGCCCCATGGTTTAGGCTGCTTTTCTTGGAGTAGTTTATGATTGTATTTTTATAATCTTGAGTTTGGTTGGTTTTTACAATAAAATGTTTAATTTTTTCTTATGATGATCCAATTTCAGTCACAATTATCCAAGAATATTGAATAAACCACAAATACCTACTTATACGTGGCCTTGCTTCATGTGCATTCGAAGTACGGTTTTATTGTAACTCCACAATGTAGAGGAATAAAAGACGATTGGAATACTGTATAGTTCATAACTGTCGGTAAAAAAGCAACAAAAATATGGCAAGTTACATTTTTGGGTCCATAAAAATAATGGTACACCCAAAAAGTAGTCTTGCGCACCGGGTTAGTGACATGTGGCCTTTGTCAAAGTTGTAGAACTCGATGAGAACTTTCGGTTGATATGTAATTCATAACTAACGGCCATATGGCCCAGGCCCCTTGTAAATGGAATAAGGTCCTTTTTGTAATCCGTCATATATTAGCTAGAAAAGTGTTTGATTTACCTAAGATCCCATTGTCAAAAGAATCTTAAAGGCACCTCTCATAATTCCCTTAATATAATTAAATTGCGTTATTCTTGCCAAAACCAAACCTTTTCCCCAACAAATTACCACAGGCCGACAACTTTTTGTAAACTTTCTCATTATTGTTCTCTCCCGTTTATCTCCCCAACTATATCTACTCCAACTTATTAATATTTTATAACTTCGCACATACAAGTATTTACCCAATTGCAACACAAACGTCCAAAATCCCATACTTAAGGGAAATCCCAAAATCAACGGCCCCTTTCCCAAAATACTAAAAACATTCCAATAACGAATCAAAATAAATATACATAACACAGGTATAACAATAACAAGAGAATGAGTAAAAGCCACAAATTGCCCAATATAGCACATCGCATTAGCATTCAGTACTTGAAAGCATCTGTAGATGTGACGCAGCTTTACTGAATTCGTCCTTAACAAATTCTTCGTTCTGTATTTTGATTCCTTGCTTCCAAGCTTCAGCTCATTTGTAAAAATAATTGTCACATAATATACATATGTAAATATATTATTAAATGTGATAGCTCCATTTAGACAAAAGACAAAACATAACCACGCATGACATATCGTTATCAGTAGACCTAAAGGGAAAAATGAATAATACTTTGTAGGTATCCAAGCTCCAAAGAATATAAGTCCAGTTGGATCGTACAAGCATAGTAAGTTCAATATGATTACCAAACTCATCCAACACAATCCATTGAATAAAATCAGAATGTCCAAATATAAATTCAACCGACTTGTGTTTGGATCAAATTTGGGCATGTAGTTTTCTGCAAAATTAAGAAAAAGTTAAACGTCAAACAAAGAGAAACTTAATTTATTTTAATATGACAAGTATTGCATTTTACTCAACTTACTTTGTAAATGTCGCATAAGTTGCAAAACACCATTCATTTGGCGACACATATCATGTGAATACCAACGTGTAGGAGAAAAGCAATCCAACACTACCGCAACTGCACTCATACAATAAAACAGGGTTACGTTGTAACGTTCAACATTCTTCTCGTATCGAAATTTGGGAATCAATAGGAAAGCCAAAATCAGCCATAAGCACAAAAAAGCATGGGAATATTTCATACGTTTAATGTATTTCGGGTTACGGGTAACGTGATACAGGAGAAGCTTCTCATCAAATTCTAATATTGTTGAGCCCACGCACCGCCCAATATTAATGGCAAAGGCTGTCATTTTAAAATACCGGCGACTCAACATGGCTTGCAAGTTAAAATTCGGTAAAAATACGAAAGCGCTTTTTACTAATGCTTTGACTTAAGAACTGACGATCTAGCAGAAAAAAATTAGGCACAAAAAGTTTTTCATAAAGTTATTTGCGGTTGCTAAAGTCAAATTTCAGACTGAGGGCATGCACAATGCCAGCTATGTAAGTAGCCAGCTTTTCTCGCCAAGTTTCTGACGTAAGGAACTAAAAATAATCGTTATGAAGTTTTTAGTACTAATTTTGTTATAAAAAAATTTAAAACATATTTTATAGATGACATTTTGAAATTTTAACCACAATTATCCTGTATTTTAAATGAATTAAGCTAGAAAATTTGCTAAATTGTAAGATAGAGGCTACGTACTGAATTTAGTGCGAAGAGGTTATTTTGAACGAGATATACTGCTCCATGTTCAGCAGGCCAGTTTTTTGCTGAAATATTAAATTCAATTTGTCAATACATGTAGGATAGTTTTATGTAACCTTTAGACACATGGTCAACCTTTAAAATAGCTTTCCATTTAAAAAATCAATTATTATTTTGAATATTTCTTAGTACAATTTTAATTTGGAGTGAATAAAGTTGAATTGAGTTATGATGGACGATGGCAAGTATTTCACTAAACCGGTTGAAATTTGTTTCAAGCTTCGTAACAAAAATGTCAATTTTTTATTATCCAATGATTGTAGTTTCAATTAATATAAAGCAAAAATAATTTTCAAGTTAAAACTAGCCTTTTTTGGTTTCTACTTTTTAATTACGATGTCTAAACTACAAAATAAAATGAATCAGAAAAAAATTAAGCTATGTTTTCTAATTAAAAAGTAACAATTTAACTTTTGCTTGTTATAAGCACTTTAAATATAGTTCGCAAAACACCCTTGACATAATTAAACTGAGTAATTCTTGCCATAACAAAGCTTTTCCCCCAACATATAACCACAGGTCTACAACTTTTCCGAAACCTTCGCATAACTTTATTTTCGGGATCGCACAGCCAAATCTTTCTATCCCAACTGCCCAAAATCTTTCTACTTCGTACAAAGAAGTATTTGCCAAGCTGCAAAACAAAAGTCCAGTAACCCATACTAACTATTATACCTAATATGATTGGACCTTTGTGTGGGGGCCCTAACACTTGCCAACAGCGCATTAAAATAATACTACACAAAACCGGAATAATAACACATATTGCATGAATTATGGCAAAGAAGGGACCTAGAAAATTCATCGCATTAGCATTAAGTATTTGAAAGCATCGATATACATGCCTTAGATTTTTTGAATCCCTTAATAAATCTGATGTTTTGTAAGAAGTTGGATTACTCCCTAATTTTAATTCTTTACAAAATATTATCGAGATAAAATACATGTATATTAAGTTGAAGCTAAGGACAACTATAATACAAACGCCATTGTATAAACAAATTAAAGCGTGAAATATGCATATTATCATGCCAAATGGAAAAAATAAGTAGTATTTTTCTGGAATCCAAACTCCCAAAAACATTGGACCTCTGGATCATACAGGCAAAGAAGAGCTATCAAGCTCATTAAATTAATCCATGCATTTCCAACAAAAATGAATAACAAGTCGAAATGCAAATTTAATCGACTTTTGTCTTTGTTGAAATCCGGCATGTATGTTTCTGAAAATTTTAAATGTTCAATATTTCAGCGTATTAAAGTAAAATTTTAATATTTTCTTATAATTATTTCTATAAGATGTTTTAAAATACCATGAACGTATCGAAGTAACAGAATCAAGCCATTGTATGTTCGACACATTTCGAAAGGATACCAATAAATAATCGAAATACAAAGAAGTATGGCAGTGGGTCCAAAGCAATAAAACAGGGCAACGTTGTAATTTACCAGACTTCCTTCATGCTTATATTTTAATAGCAAAATATATTGTGATAGTACCCACAAACACATTATCAAGTAGCAGTAGTTCACTCGCTTTGAATATTTAGGATTTGATGAGTTGTGAAATAACAGGTTCTTTTTGTCCAGGATCAGTAGTGTTGCGCCAACTTCAAGTCCAATTGAGGTTAGAAATCCAAGCATTTTCAAAAATTTGGCGCTCAACATCCTAAAAGTGTTTGCGGTACTGTTAAATCCTGAGACAGATTTTATACTTGGTATTTCTTAGTTGGTTAGAAATGAAATGAATAGTTTTAAGGAAACTCGCAAAATAATTTATAAAAACATCCAACGTAATTTTAAAATTGGGAAACATTTAAAAGAGCCTTTCGGTGTAATTGGCATAAATTCCAATTAAAACTGTTCGGAAAGTAGAATAAATTTAGTAAATGTTGATGGTTGCATTGATTTTTCAAGGTAAATCGTTAGTCGTTAAACAGTACTACCTATATTACCGCAATGCTACTTACCATAATTTATTACAAGCCCATGAAACAAATTGAATACAATTTAAAACTGGTCTAATTGGTATAACTTAGACCTTTTATATTCTTTAATCAGCTCATCAAACCTTCGTTTGTAATTGGTGACATTCTAGAAATTTGTTTAAATTTAAGAACGGGTTTAAATTACCGACCTTTATTCTGATAGCCATTTTATACATGCATAACTTCCAAGGCTACCGATTTGTGTAGAAGGTGAACACCGCTTTGGACATTTGAACTGGCCTCATATAAGAGAAAATTGAAGTACCCAGGAAAATTATAAAATAATTAACCTTCGAGAGGTAATTTTTAGATATAAAATGTAAAAAAATATATCTTCAAATGCTACTTAATCTAAACGTCAAGTTAAGCGAAAACGTTTGATAGAAAACGTGCCACATGAAGCTTTATATATTGTTATTTAGCAAGTTATAGGTCATGCAAGATTTGAGTCAAAATTTCTTTAAATTTCCGCACGGACGTCATAAAACTCAGCGTCGTTTGTTAAACAAACCGTACTAAACTACAAGCCCTACCTCTATCTAATGTATGAGACGATCACATGAGTAAAATAGTGTTGGGGCAACTTCAAAGCAACTAATTTTTCTAACATTGGTAAAAAAACCTTACTGTTCATCAAAACTTTAAAAAATACAAATAGATAAGTTACACATTTCACTACTCCAGCTTAACAGGTGGAGCTCAGTAAAAATGTTAAATGCATTAAATTTGAGTATTAAAATCTTGCCGAAATGCATAATAAATCGTAAAGCTTGGTAGTAGCCTGCGAGCCGCAGACAATTTTTTAAATCATACCAACATTTAGGAATTTTATTTTATAAACATACATTATTAGTCAGTTAAACTTCATGTACCAATACACAAATATAAAACATGCCATTACTTTTTACTTGTTAAAATCAATTTAAACGTAGAACGGAAAACCCCTTTAACATAATTGAACTGAGTTATCCTCTTCATAACAAAACTTTTTCCCCAACAAATAACCACAGGTCTACAACTTTTCCTAAACCTTCTCATAATTTTATTTTCCAGTCCAGTGTTCCAAATCTTACGATCCCAACTCCCCAAAACCTTTTTACTTCTTACAAACAAATATTTACCAATTTGCAAAACAAACATCCAGTAACCCATACTAACAACTATACCCAACATTATTGGTCCCCTACTTAAAATTCCCATTACGTTCCAATACCTTATCAAAACAGATATACTTATAACAGGAAAAATAACAGACAGAGTGTGAGTAACAGCAAAAAACGATCCCATATATCCCATTGCATTAGCATTAAGTATTTGAAAGCATCTGTATATATGTCTTAGATTACTTGGTTCTCTTAGTTTATCCAAGGTTCTATAAGAAACCGAACTACCACCTAATTTTAACTCTTTACTAAACAGTATTGAAACGTAATATAAATACGTCATTAGAAAACCAAGTACTACCCCCATACTTGCTGCACAATACGTGCAAATGGCAAAATGAAATAGAAATATTAATATTCCAAACGGACAAAACGAGTAATATTTTTCAGGTATCCATGCACCCAGAAACATTGGACCTCTTGGATTGTACAAACAAAGTGAAACTATTAAAAAATTCATATTCCACCATGCGTTTCCCATCCACACTAGCAATATGTCCAGATACAAATTTAACTTTGATTTATTTTTGTTGAAATCCTGCATGAAGTTTTCTTGAAAAAAATATAATGACCATGTTATGATTTTGTACGAAAAATGTTTTAAAAGATTATTTATTAGTTTACCTTCTAAATATTGAAGAAATTTTATCAAACCGTTGTACGTTCTGCACGTTTCAAAAGGAAACGCACAAAGAATTGTATTTCCGACATGTACAATAGTAGGTCCAATGCAGTAGAATAAGGTCATGTTATAGTTTTCGATGTTCTTTTCATATTTAAATTTAAGTAGTAAGAGATATTCTGAGATCATCCATAAACTAAGTACTGAATAAAAGTACTTCATTCGTCTGATATATTTTGGATTGGATGTATTGTGAAATATTTGCTCCTTTTTGTCCAAGACTAACAACGTCGCACCAAATTGGCGAGCAATTGATGTTGTTATTTGAACAATTTTGAAGTATCGATCACTTAACATGTTGTATTGATAAATTTACCCTGTTTTGTAATTTCAGAATGCTATTATGGTTCACAAAATGTTTAAAAATTGTTTTGTCTAATTCGCTTAGAATTTTTAAAAACTAAAGCAATTTTGAAAATCGCTCTAGGGTATTTATAGTATGGCACAGGACACACTGTCATGTTTCAAGAATAATTTGATAAGTTATTAAAAAATATACAGACCGAAAATTCGAGAAGTTACAAAAATAGAATAAATTATAACTAATTTAAGTAAAAAACCTTGCTTCTTTTTTGCATTGGACTTATCAAGGCCTAGCCAAAAAACTACCGAAAGCGATGCAATCGCATGAGGAGTATTTAATGATATTACAATCATGTCGGTCGTTTCTTTTGTCTGTCTGTATACACGATTTTTCTAAAGCAGTTGTACCATTTGACACCTTATTCCAAACACAAGTGTCTTATGTCAAGACTTTCCTTAAGTTTTGGATTCAAACCGCAATGATCCCTCTGACTTGAGATATGACGGTCACAAAGAAAAATGCAGTTACACTTATTTTTATGATAATTTGTGATACAGAAATATTTTCCGAACCCATGACAACCTTCCTCAAATACATTTTAAAAAGCAATTTTTACCATCGACTCTGACACACGTCAACAACGGGTCACACTACGATGAATGTCATGCCTCACAACACTCCGCGGCTCAAGATATTAGAGTCAAAAATATTTTAAATGACAAATATGTACACAAAAATACACAAACGTTTATCAGCACCCCATGATACGCTGCTGTCGGTAGTTGCTTACCAGAATTATACATTTTACTCATTTATGTTTTTTCAAGGGTTACATAACCTCGTTAAACGAAACCACGCATTAACATTTATTTATACCTAGAAAATTTGGTTGCATAAATACACTATAGTACTTTTTCCACAAGATACTTATGGCAGTGCTGGATTACCTTATGAAATTTTTGAAGGCCGTAAATAACAAAATATCAAGTAAAAGGCTAGCTAACTTCAGTTGTAAGGTTAAGTTTACCTGTACGAGTAAAGTATATAAGAAACTTAAATATATGCGCAAAATAATTTATTACCAAGAATACCTTTAAATAATGCGAATATTATAATAAACACATATACATTACAACAAATATATGATTCTTAAGGTTTTAACGAGCATTGAAATATTTTAAACATGACTATAAAAATAATTATATTTCAGTCAAGTCAACGCTACATGTATCATTTTCGTTTTTAGAGTTGAAGGTTTATGTTTTATAAGGACCTATTGTATTTATTTTAAACATCCAATGCTAAAATATGATATATACATTAAAAATATCTATTTGGACTATAAAATCATTTATTTTTCAAAATAGAAACGATGTTTTTTTGTGAAATAAACAAGTCGATATAAATTTATTCGCCATATTTATAACACCTTATGAAGTATAAATAATGCTATTGATGCTTTCACCAAACTGCATGCATTTATTGTTTGTGTATGGTAATCTTATACCAATGGGTTTACTTTGTTTGTATTTCCAAGAAAAGCCATCAGGTAGAAAAAGTAGTTGTAACCCTACTAATGTTTCACAACAATGAAAACAAAACAAACCCTGCATGTGTTTTCCCACTTGTACCAGTATCATATATGTTTATGCATACTCCTCTGCTCAGGTGAGATATTATTGTATTGTTTGGTCAATAATATTACCTGTGCATAAAAAACAACAACAACATAAAGGAATAAAGTCGATTTTATACCAGTTCTCTTAAATTTTATTAACTATCTTAATTAATTATCATTCAATATGGTTTCTCTAATTGTTGACCTGTTTAAATTTTCTCCCAATGGAGTTCACCTTGCTTGTCTTCTGCACACTGAAAAACAAATATTGATAAGAAATTGTACAAATTACAATAACAGTGGTTTAGTTGGTCTAGAAAACAGATTTAAGATAACACACAAATTTAATTTGAGTGATACCAAATCAAAGAGCCAACATTCATATCCAGTTGATAGTCTTGAATGGTCAGGAGATTCCATGTTTTTGGCTGTTGGCTGCAAACGATATGGTTTTATCAGTGTATTTTCTTTAATGACCGGCAAAAGTGATAACTGGAAATGTACTATTAACTTGGGGGAGAGTATGGGTTTGGAGAGTTTCCTGTGGGGTTCTGATGCTCGACATTTGATTTGCGTGTCATCCAATTTTGTAAGTTTTTGTACTCTTATACTAAATACCATGATATTTTTCCAATAAAAACTTATTTATCATTAAAATTTAATAACTTGTTTATAGGATTTCCTTTCAATATGGCCTTTAACAGCTGACAAACAAGTGGAATACATAAAGGACATCGCCCCAATCCCAAACTGCAAGGGAATTAGTTTTTCTGCTGACGGTCAGAAACTAGCTGTTATAAAGGCTCTCCCTTCAAAAGATAATAGGAAATGTGAAACAATTCATTATTTCATTTTAATTCACACGAAGTCATTAAATTCGAAACAAATTTGGAAAGAAACGTTTCAATTTGCCACAATTTCTAAGGATCCTGCTGGCCTATCTTGGAACCCAGCTCACTCAGAATTCATATGCATATGGGATTCCCATTTGTATTCCAATTTATATATTTATAGTAGCTTGACAGGTGTACTGATAAGACACTACTCACCTTACGGAGTTTCTAGTGCAGGGTTTCATAGTGTGGAGTGGTCGAAAACGGGCGACTTTTTAGTTACAACTGTGAGGAATAAAAATGAGATTCATGTTTTAAATGGGTTAACGTTCGGTGTTTTAATACATGACGTTCTGGAACCATATAATTTGGAATTTAATAATAAGTTCGTGGAGAACCAATGTCCCGATATATTCTTTGAACCTCAGAGACATATGAACTTGGGAATGAACAAATGTAAGTTATTAATATAAATATATTTTCCACTAACAATACCGTGTTACTCATCATAAAAATATAAATTATGTCAGTAAACTTATATTTAACAACTAAAAACTAATTCCATACTTTTCAGATCACAGATTATCCCAATGGCCTTGTCAAATTAAAATGGATCCAACTTCAGCAATTTTTCCTATAGATTCCAAGTCGTCATTTAACACACAAGCTCAATTGTCACCAGATGGTACTCTATTAGCTTGTACGTCACCCAACTTTTATCCAAGAATGTTATGGATTTATGACCTCATTTCCACTGTATGCCCTATCGCTGTGTTGATTCATCAAAATCCTGTACTGGACTTCAACTGGAATCCTTATGTGAACAAATTGAGTATTGTTTGTGGAAATGAGTATAATCTCTTCAATAACAGGAATGCCGGCTCAACATTCAGCTCTAATGGGCTTTTATATTTTTGGGAGAAATGCAACTCAGATATCTTAAAATCAAAAGCATGGATACACAACACCACATCAACAAAGTTATCATTTTCGAGAGTTCAATGGAATTCAGCAAGCAATTTGTTGCTGGTTGAGGACACATGTCAAAAAATACATTTATTTCCGAATTTGTAACTCTGGTGTAAAATGTAAAAAAACATCGGTTAAATATAACACAAAATAAAACAATTTAGTAAGTGTAACAATTTTATAACTTTTTTTATGCTCATTATTATTATCGTATAAGTAAAACTTCAAGTTTTATCATTTATAACCATTTACCTTGATGTTTTAGTATTTTTCTGGGGATGTTTTTCCCAATCGTGGAAATGTCCCAACTGTAAATCTAATTAGTGAATTTAGTTACGTTCTTTAAATAAATAGCAAAATTTACTTATACTTAAGAGAATGAGAATGATGAATATTTAGCTATTGTCTCAATTTATTGTCTCAGAGCTACACATGTTATTTTTTCCAAACATATCGGAGGAATGTTAACGTAAGAAATTCAGGTTAATAAGCTGGCTAAATTATATATCAGTAATTATTCATCTAATTTACTTGTCACTTAAATTAAGTACTGCCAATTCAAAAACACAACGTAATTTGAAGGACATACCAATTAGTCTAGCGGCATTTGTGCAATTTATGCGAATATTTGTAATAGTATTTAAAATAAAGCTGGATTATACAAATTTCCATATTGTTTGACGTTGACCAAAGCAATTAATAAAATTCAACGTAAGACATATTAATAATGTATTTGTTTCATATTTTAGTCCTGTGTAATAAATGTGTAAGCAGTTTATACAAGATCACTAAATTAACAGTGATGTAACTCACAATTGCAAAACGATTTACTAATGCTTCTCCATGGTATGAGTTAACCTAAAAATCCTTTCTTATTTTCAGTTTTGACAAAGCCCATACACATTTCAATATCAAAATATTTTAATAACCTATGCAATTTCAAATTTCTATTTGCACCCAGCAAATTTTATCGTGTTTATTTTGCTCAATAAAATTGACATTGATATTGATTAGATATTTGTTTGCTTTCTTATTTTCCTTCGCGTTTATCTAATTATGTGTAATAAAGCGTTCAGTGGTCATAACAAGTTTTCAAGTGTGCTTAAGCTACAAATTAGGAAAATTTTAGAAACATTCTAGCACTTTACACAACTCAACTTGCAGTTTTTACGTATTCAAAGTTGTACGCAAATTTACGCTAAGAAAATATGAGATAAAGATTAAATCCAGTTGCTAAATCATGTTCATCCAACTTTATACTAAACTATATGTATTCATTTAATACTATTTTAACAAACTATTCATAGTGGCTTACTTTTTTGTTATGCGTATCGAATAAAAAACATTTATTGATAATACAAATTGGACTTAAATCAACCAGTTCCATTTTTTATGCAAAATAATATAATAACTTACTAAGGTTGTAATCAAATGTAAGTAAAAATAATATTCAGTAGCAAAATTTCATTTGTCCGTTGTGAAAATAAAAGTTATCAGTAATTTAGAGGATTTTTTTCAAAGATATGATTCTTTATTTAAAAAATCTAAAATATTCTTGCGAATTTTTATGTTTTGTATATACACCACGTTAAATGCATACGCATTGATGGCTGTAGGCTATTTGTTTCCTGGACAGGTTAATTATTTGAGTAATTAAGTTTTACAAGGTTTTAAAACTTGTACGAATAAAATGAAAACATGCTTCTGGAAGAAAAATACTTTAAAAGTGTATAAAAGTCGTATTAGAGCCCTTCAGGATATAAGAATTGGGTTTGGTATGGTGAACTACTATGAAAGTAATTCCAATTAAAGTGCGAAAGTCTATCAAAACAAAACACTAGACAACCTGTGTGGAAAAGCAGACAATTGCCAGACTTCTGGTCTGGAAACATTGCTATGTAAGCTATCTGTTTAATAATATAAAGCCTAATATTATGACTATCTTCTACCAGAAATATTATGTTTTAAATTTTGGAGCGAAACTAGTACAAATTTTTTTACAAAACAAAAGCTTTTCTGTCGTTACACTTCGGGAAGTAGAGCAACTTTTAAAATCGTACAGTGTTAAGTATCAAATAACAGGTCGAAGTTAATTAATAGTAGTGTTGCGATTTCCTATAAGTATTCTGAACATTGCCAAAGTGTTAGGGCAGCTTCAATTATCAGTCAAGTTCTATAAGGAAATCTGGACTTTGAATACTGGTTTGAATTTATTTATTCTTTACGCTCCTGATATCTGCATATTAAATCAATGAAGTTTCTCACTAGTGTAGTTCTGTTGTTCCGTATACGCAAACTACGTGTTATTTTGTTAAATTATTATCCAACGATTCGCACGTGTATACACGTCGCTTTCTTGTTTTCAAACAAAGTAGCATAATATGTTTTCTACTGATCTGTTGTCTTTTAATTTTTGTTGGGTTAAGTGAAAATGAACGCAAAATTTCGTTTCAGTCTTGAGTCAACTCACGACCAAAACCAACATTAAATTACAAAAGTGACGTAAAAAAGACAAAGTTCAAAATTAATTTAAACAACATTTTACCTATTACTACACAAATGGTTATTTAAGATGGCTTCAAAATTTCTTAAGTTTTTAAAAACAGTGTCCTTTCAAAAACTTTTTGCCGTGGAACTTTACATTTTACAAAAGCTTTCCAATGGGATTATACCTTTAAAATCTGGCAAAAATCCATTGACTCTTGTAAGAACATCCGTTCACACAAATATTACCTTTTGTTTACGCGCTGCTCAAGTAGGTCACTGTATAATATATTTTATCAAGTATTTATTTCTGTACTTAGAACTCAAGCAAACTAGTGCTCACCTAACTGGAAATCTATTTACAAGAATAAGTATATTGCTAGCTCCTGCCTACTACGGCTTCCATATAATTTCTTTTCCGTTACAAAAATCAGAAGAATTTGTAGTAGCATGCAACACCGTACTAAACAATCGACACGGAAAGCAATCTACAGTTATCAGATTGCTACTCTTTGAGACAATACTATTTTCTATAGGAACGTTTTTCATGTACACCGGGTTAATTTTATTTACTGATATTGACCCTATATCATCATATTTGGAAACTTTGCAGTTTGCAAGAAAATATCCGTATGCGTACATTTTCATTAAATTTACGCTTGGTGCCTACGACATTTGGAACTACTCAATTTCGGCAATACTAGGGTGCTGTGTAGTTTACGGAGCCATGTTTCCTTGTTACGTCGCATTGGGTCGAATGACAAAAAGTATTCACAGGCAAATCAAAAAGACCAAGAATTGGTCAAATGAAAAGTTGGAAAAATTTCTGACGGAATACAGTCATCTACAAATTTTTACGATTTTGACAAATGACAGTTTTCAGTGTTTTATTGCTCTACCTACCCAAATTGCACTGATGATATTTTCAATATTGCTTGGAACAGTAGTACTCGATGATGGATTACGTGAGTCTTCAAGACCGAACGTTTTTATGTTTTGTATATACACCACGTTGAATGCATACGCACTGATGGCTGTAGGCTATTCGTTTCCTGGACAGGCTAATTATTTAAGTAAGCAAGTTTTACGAGGTTTTAAAACATGTCTTACGAATAAATTGAATACGTGCTTCTGGAAGAGAAATACATTGAGTGTATATAGAAGGCGTATAAGAATGTTTCAGGATATAAGAATTGGGTTTGGTATGGTGAACTACTATGAAAGAGAAACATTGGTAAATATAGTAAAATTTGTGATCGAATCTACAATTAATTTGGTTCTTGTTATTTAAAACTGCGTTAACTTTATGCGTACTGTATTTAATTGCTTTGCTTAATATCCGAATAAATTAAAATGAAATGCGAATTTATTTCATAGATGCTCAATTTTTTCATCTTAGAATAATTATACTACAATATCAGTAACAAGGCTTTATGGTAAATGACAAAATTAATAAATACTATGGCACTGGATCTATCCTTGAAATTTAACCTTAAGATCATTAACACGCAAACATTATCGTTCATAACAAATACCTGCGTGTAAGCAAGCTGGTATGCGAACACTAGAATTACTTTAATCACAAAATAAGTAGAAGAATGTTATTCTGAAATATAACTGCCGATGCTGCGACAAAAACGTGTATGTACTGCGCATGTACTTGATCTTTAGCTAAAACTACATTAGAATCTACTCAAGTGAAACCTTTACTTAGACAGGCACATTAAATTACTTAAAATGCCTACGCTATAAAAGGATTTCAAACTGCGTGTTTATGTAAAATTAAATTTCAAAGCAAGTTCTCTTTTAAACAAATAACTGCCACTATTTTTTAGAGTGGCTTGAACTGCAATAATACAATTAGGTAAGTGATGGATGCATTAATAATCTAAAATCAAAAAGTAATTAAAATTTAAGCCCAATTCATTGAACTTACGTTAGTATTTTGATACGCAACTAGACACACTTACCAACATATTAAATTTCCGATCGATTTTCACACATCCGTAGTACATTATTCTGGAAGGTGTTTGGTCAAGAATTCTTAAAAGCAATTGGTACTAAAAACAAACAAAACACGATAATTCCTAAACACATAGTGTAATACGTAATATATTTGATACACATATTCGATGCACGTTCTTACTTCAGATTTCACATGCCATTCAAAATCCGATGTATCCAACTCCTGAAGAGTTTCTACTATTCTGTCATACTGTTTTAAGTAACCAAATTTAAAAACATAAACTAAGCAATTCGACATATTTCCAAAAAGGACAAATACCGTTTTATAAATCCGTTCAGCAAAATACACTTGAAGTACTCCAATACCCAAGTTGGTTGCCACAGATACCCATGCCATACTTTTTACTTGAGAAACAGTGATTGGATAAGTTGTAAGTTCCCCACTCACACCAGTGTTTTCATTCGTTCCATTTAATGACTGCAGTAATATGTAAACTGAAATCGTTAGACTTATCACTCTGATCACAATGTGAACTGAGTCAGCTGGGGAAAGAAATTCACCAATATATTTTACTTGTTTCGATAAAATTAGAAACATTTCTTTCCATTTTGTAATTGTGTTTCCATCAAGCTGATTTCTGTGTTTGATTAGTTTGTTATTTGAACAATGGTATAAAATTTGACCATGTATGTCGTAATATATTCGTGACATGACGTGGCATAAGATGAAATAAAATATTTGTGCGGATAGCGTCAAGAATATCATTGTCAAGAAACCGAATGATCGAAAAAACAAAATAATTGAAAACCCATTTTCGGTTGTAGTAAATTCAGCAAATCCCGTTAATCCCAAAAACGTCACAGGTATCCAAAAACCAATCATTTTGATTCTTTTAATTTCGTTGGCCAGGTTTTGGAGATGTAGAGGACTTGCAAAGGTTTTGTAAAACAGTTGCTCGATTTCATGCCAGCCGTTTAGCATTTTCTTAGTAGGGCCAATTCGAAAACATGCAGTAAGCTCGTTTTTGATAGCTTGAAAGAATCCAGAAAACATCAATGTATATGCGATTGGATTTGCCACTGAATGGGTTCTAAAATTAACAACGGTTATGATATTATCCAAAAAAAATTGTTTTTTTATTGATAAAATTGTTTAACACTTACGATGTAAATACTACACTACCGCAAATAACACTAAATAGAATTTGTGCACTAACAGCTCTTGCAGTAGCGCATGAAAATAGTTTGAAATGAAATAGTGGCACTTCTGTGTTGAAAATTTCTTGTTTTGAAATTAGAATGTAACCTACGTTTCGTAAGAGATTGATAAATGGCCACAAGGTTTCATTGATTTGGTTGCAAGAATAAACGTGTTTGAAATCTTTAAGACTCTTTTTCGCTTTCATTTTGGTATTTTGAGCGAAATAAAATTTCTGTGGAATAAATAAATTTTGAGTTTTGAAACTTGTCAGTACACTGTCACCATATAATTGGTTGTCCTTTATAACATAATTAGTAAGCGTTCATTCACTGATAGAACTGAATTTCGTGATTCAGATTGCTGTCTTGGAAAATCATGCTAATCATACAAGAGTCCCACCGATTCATCTAATTAGAAAATGTTTTTACGTTCACCAAACACATAACACAATTTACTTAAAAAGACAATAAATTGATGTTACTACAATACCTTATCTGCAATGAACGCAAACAGTCATTCTTCTCGCTAATAAAACCATATATGCCAATTTTCATCTCTAAAATTATTTAGTCTGGCAAGTACAATTCACACGTCATTACAAAACATAGGACTATTTCAATACACACAAATTAGCAAATTACTCAAAGTTGCGTTTTGTGATTAGTGTGTCGGAGAAAATTATCAATAAGTTAAAAAAAATTTGTTCCTCTAATTTCTCACATAATTAATTGTTTACAAATGTTTGGTGATCATAAAAAAGTTTCTTCTGTTTTCTGGATGCATTCATTGGGAATGTTTTACCAAGTAAAATGTATTAGTAAAAAAGTTCAATAAGTAGAAGCCGAGCTGATATAGCTTTTGAGGAATACAATTATTTGTGATTTTAATTGTTCAATACTAAAAACGCGTTAATAATACAAAAATGTTGCTTTGGCATTGTCACGGTCTAAAAACCGATGAGTATTTCGTTTAAAAGGGTAATTGTTTACCACATTTTAGCACAAGACAAGGCGTACGGAAACCCAGACAATCTTTGTATTCCTGGTTTACAAAATGTGTTACGAAAGCTATCTTTTTAAAACCATAAACATATTATGGTGACTTGTTCGGGTGACATAAAGGTGTTCTAAACTGAACAATTCTAAATGAAAATATTCTAATTGAAATGTTCTAAAACGAAATATTCTAAACGCGAATTATTCTAAAAAATATAATCTAAATAATTTGTTAAATAACCTAAACACGAAATATTCT
>JAQFXM010003691.1:0-19330 GCA_034693345.1 Entomobrya multifasciata
AGGCACCTGCCTGTAACTGTACCTGCTAGTACTCAAAAACTTTCTACCTGCCTGCTAGCAGTTACAGGCAGTTACAGGCAGTTACAGTTAACAGGTATAGCAGGCAGAAAACTCCCAGCTCTACTATCTACCTTCTCAGTTCACACTAAAAATGTATATAAGTTATATTACATCGTGTGCAGCAATGGAACGATGATGATGATAAAGATGATGACGGCGTGGTGTGGCACTGATGTTTTTAGGTAGAGAGCTTGAGTGGGGCTACGTCTGGCTTTCAAAAAGAAATGTATAAGTGTTGCTCTGTTTTCTTGCAAGTCATAATCATTGGCATACAATATACATAAAACACTGTGTTGGTTCTTTCCAGCGCAGCGTATACTTTATCCGTGTGGGATGGATATATTATTATAAAATGACAAAACAATGAAGTAGTAAAGATACACAATAAATAGTTTTAGAGTCACTGGTAATGTTGGTAATATTTAGCTGCTTTCACAGTTAGAAATAAATCATCTTAACTAGAGCCTCTTCTTTCTCCGAAACTACTGGGTCTTCTTTCCACTAGGCCGGTCATTACATACATAGGTATGTATGTACAAACACATTTCATTGCGTACTTATGTATGTGTGTCTGTGTGAAATGTTTTTTTTGTAGAAAAGAAAAGCTAGAATACTAAATTTTATTGCGTCATGAAAGATTTATGAGATGACTACAAAGGCTTTTACCTGATGATCAGTCCAATTGAGACGGTTCAACTCACTAAGCTAAAAAAAGAACAAACTTAACTTGATTATTTTCTCACTCAACTTGGCTTACTACTGTAATAATAATTTACTTCCATTAAATCTTCGTGTACAACTAGCACTGTGCTGTCACCATGATCATCATCATCCATATCCCTACTACCTAACTACTATCCCTTTTTGGTTAATGGGCAGAAGTTGGAGAGATAAAAAATCTCGGCTCACTATGTCTGTCTGCAGGCAACAAGGATATATTTAAGCTTTACTACTTTAGCTTCTTAATTGTTAATACATTCTGATTACTTTGCTATTTAGTGCCACTGGTTTTCTCATTGTTTGCGTGTCCACAGCTTGCTTCCTTACTTTTGTTTCATCGTTTGCACAGTTGATGGGAATTTGTACCACTATATCATACAAGTGTGTGCGTACAAAGTCTCCTGACTTGAATCCAATGGCTAGTTTCACAAGTTTCCAGTTTTGCTGTATCACTCTCTCTCTTTCTCTCTTTCTGACTTTCACTCACAACCAGTGCCACCATTATATCTGCTTACAGACGCGTAACAACATTTCATGTATGACGAGTACACGAACGACCCCAATTTCTTGCTCTTTTTACGTTTGCTCTTCTTCGTACTCCATTTATATCACGGCATTTTATCATGTTTTCTAAAGCTAAAAACATGGTATGTCCACATGAAGAAAAGACACGAAAATGAAATAATAATAATTTTGTTGTGAGCTCATAATACATGACAAGGCTTTCATAGTACGCACAGAAAAAAAATAAGAAATCCCGTAGAAAATCTAATAATAAAAAATTCTAACAAGAAGGCAGTAAAAAATATATGGATGGCAATATATGGAGGTATATATAATATTAGCAAACCTACCATTGAGTAAAAAAATATAAATGGGGGTAATGCATAATGGCATTGTAAAGTAGGCTATAAAACGGGGGTGTATAATGTTAGGAATATTGTAACAAAGGGAAAGTATAATGAATGCAAAGACATACATACAGAGGCGGAGGATGATACGAAGAGGAGGAATATCATCACCATCAGCAATATCAGATAGAATTTTCTTCCTAAATTGTACCTTTATGCCATAATATTATAGACATTTTTCAACTACCAACATGTCTACTGTTACCATGCTTCTTATTTTTCTTCTAGAGTAGTTGACGGTTGACTTGACTTGACTTTTTCTCTGCAAGATTTTTATTTTCATGAAAGAAATGAACGATGGAATATTAGGTATGTATGTTTTTATATGCCATACAGGCCATTTTTTGATAGCGGAAATGATATAGCTAGAATTTTCCATGTGTGTAGAGTGTGTGGACCGGAAGAATTGTGGATATTGTCCATTTCATTGTCTCTTTATGGCATATAAATGATGCAGTGTTAGTGAGGAATAACAATAAAATGACACGAAAAAGTTGAGAAAAAATATAAAAAGAATTCACATTAGAAACCGAAGAAGAGACAAAGAATGAAAGAGTTGTGATATTAATGCACTCGTACTGCAGCAGCCGAAAAGCTTCGGCTTAAAACTTGCCCAATACTGAATGTAAATGCCGTACCGTAGACTGCTGCTCTATTGCTGATGGCATGAAAGAAGATACATTTCTAAATAATATCAGGATGACAGGAACTATAAAATATACATATATAAAGTATGTTTGCAGTAATGGTCTTCTCTTTAGATATACAATATGCATATGTGCATGCATGTAATGTATATATAAACGTGTGGGCATGTATAAAACGTTCCTGACATCATTGAAGAAAAAGAAATTGTACGTGTTGAAAGCAGCCGGCGGTGGTCGTCGTGGTACTGCCCTTCCGTAGTTCATCCCTGTGCTCTGTGTACTTTTACAGTTTTCACTTGACTACCAAAGAAGCCTTTCGTTTTTCTTTTTACTGCCTTTGCATCCTCTTCTTCCCTTATTCTTCGTATTTTCCTCGCTTTTTTATGTAAGTGGGTTGCCTCTCTCTCTCTTCTCTCATCATTTTTGGTTGAGCGTGGCGTAGGGGCCATGTAATAAAAGGAATGTCACATGAGCGATAGAAGAAAGTGATATATTGTAAAGTTACAGGTATGGTTTAATGCTAAAAGCGACTTAGAAGTAAAGAGATAGAGGTGGAGTGGGAGGACTAAAGAGCATTGTTCCCTCAAAGTAGTGGTCGTCGTTGTACTTGTCTGAGAATATTGGGAGATGAATCTATTAGAAATGCGCCACATATTCTTGATTTCTCTTTTCCATCAGATCAGATGGGTTAAGGAAGAAACGGAAAGGAAGTGATGATAGAAGTAGGGAATGTGTGTGTATATGTCTGTGCTTGTTTGTACATGTCCAGAGACCAAAGATTTGTTCTTCGTGTTTTTTTACTCTCTCTCTTCTTTTCGGTACATAGTGACTTGCCAGACCGATGGGCTTGTCTTATTCATTGCCTTTTAGTAGAATTTAATGCATAACGACAATAAGAATTCCCCTCATGTACATGCATACTTATGCGGACTGCCTGACTGAACTCTACAACAAGCATTCTGAGTTAAACTGAAATGGAGCAAACAGTACTTGGAAATGCTTTCAAAAGAAGGAGAAAAAAATAAGGTATTGGGAGTGCTACAACGAATTCCTCCACTATCACCATAGGATATTCTCTAGGATCAAAAAAAAGAAATATCATTTTGAAAGAAAGCCTAAGAATTAACAGAAGAAGAACACGAGGAAACATTGTAAAAAATGCTCATACAATATGTACATACATCCACTACACATATTCTTAGAAGGGAGATGGAACAATACACTTGAAAATCGGTTCACGAATCTCTGCAAGACTAGCATGGAAGAAGGCCAGAGAGACAGAGAGAAAATGAGAGAGAGAGACCATACAAGAGAAAGAACTGAGGAGGATGAACTAAACACAGAAAGATCATGAATCGTTTCTTTACGCGTGACTTCAAGTATCGCCCAACCGTACCGTTACTTTTATCAGTGCAATGTATATCCATCTTGTAACAATCATCTCGTTCATTCGTCCATCCATCAGTTTATCTCGCTTGCATGCAATTTCCATTCAGCTTACTATTACATACCATGTAACAGAGAAAGATGGATTGGGACATTTTATACATGTACACCAGCACACAAAAAAAACATACACATATATGCATACTAACTTTTATAGTATGATCATTTCTTATATATTGTTCGTAAAGAAAAAAATAACATGCATTTTACTTCCAACCAATCTAATGTACGTTGATAGTGTTTTGCTATCATCTTGATCATCATCATCAAGAAAGCGAGTAAATAGCATTGAATTTTGCACAATACATACACGTTGTGAAACACATCTATTCACAAGATGCGTCTATTCATTTCCAATGATTTATGTATTATCATTGTCATATCCATTTATTCATATGTATCATCATAATAGCCGGCTTTTCTCCACTTCCTCCACACTTTTTCTTCTCTCTTTACAAAGTCAAAACAAGGCAAAGAAAAGAAAAGTTTAAAGACACTTTTTTTAAAACATTCATACAAACTCACATGCACATTCACAAACAAAAAAATCTTATTTCGATTTCTAAAGGATACAAAAAAAGAAGTAAGTGAAATGATAATAATAAGAAAAAGTTGGTAATATCATAGTCACGTTGAACATTGTACGACAACACGAACAGATAGATAGATAGATAGAAAGCGAGGAGATTTCATTTTATTTTTATTCCATTTTTTGTATGCTCACTTTACAGATTCTAATGTGTATAGAACTTCTCGTAAAAAAACGAAAGATAGAAAGGAGAGAGATAACTTGTTATTTTTATCACTGCTACATATTCACATAGACAGATAACTTGTGTGGATTCAAATCCACTGACAGAAGCAACCTATCACTCGACTCGCAATCCGTTCGACTATTGCTGTTTCTGATGTTGAACCACTTTCCTTCCCCCTCTCGCTCTCTTTCTCTTTTTTGTTACGCCTTATATCTGACTGAACATGTATATACTTTTCTCTTCTTTTTTGAATAAAGTGCAAATGGTTAGCGAACTAGACAAGGCACAAAGACATATATGTACGGGATCATGTTAAGGTTCAGGTGAAGAATATTTTTAAAACGATTTTCAAGCCTTCTTTTTTGTATTACTTTATACTCACTTGTTTTGTTAAACTTTGTTATACTCAACGTTTCCTTTTTTTATCGTTTGCCAATATTTTACGTTTTTCTCTCCTTCATTCCAAGTGAGTGAATCAAATTTCCAAAATATTTTACCTTATTACATTCTTGTCCATGGATTCCCAAAAGCATTTTTTCCTGTTTTTTTTATCCTGGTAGGAAATAAAAGAAAGTAATATAGGATATATTGCTAGTATTGTTGAGAAATTTAATATGCAACCCTGCTTACGTACAAATTATAAAATGAAGAGTATTGTTTGGCTGTACTCTAGTTGAAATGAGGCAAAAATAATCTTGTTACAATTTGCAATCCCATTGTTTTTACTTGTACTGTGTGAATAGTGTGAAAAATAGCCATAGTTTCTTCATTTCATGCTTTACTATATTTCAAAGTTTTGTGTAAAAAATTATATGGCGTCGTGGCTGAGCAATTGGCTGATAGTCGTTTCACTTGGTGAGCTGAGCGCTTATATTATTGTAACACAACCAACTATTCCAGAAGAGTCGTATTTTTCCAGGCAGTAGCAATAGTGTAGTGTGCAGTCCCCAGAAAACATAACTTGGTGTCATTACATGCTTTTATGTGTTACGATAAGTTTCTTGTATAACCCTTTTACGGCTGTCAGTTTCGCGTTTTACGGCAATGATTACATACGATAATGGGAAACAACGGGATGGTTGGCTGTTTATTGCTTGTGCCTTTGCGTTCCGAGAGTTGCGACTGGTGTGGCAAGGCATAAAGAAATGAACTGGCGAATTTGATGCTGTTGTTTAGTTTCGTTTTTTAAGCTCCGTAAGATTTTTTTTTCTTCTTCAACAGCCTTGTGTTGTGGTAACGCCTAGTTTTTGATAATGCTGAAAAAGAAAGAAAAAATGCAAAGGAAAAGGTCTTCAGTTTCAGTCTTCATTTTCGGAACATTTTTATTTGTCGTTGTGTACAAAGCTTAATTGCACATTTTTTCAAACAAATAGATAAATAAAGGCCACGTGCTTTTTAAATGGTGTAATAACAGCAATGTGGGTTGTAATTTTTTTTAAATGTGATTGCCCCCTGATGAATTTGTCGGTCGATGTGCATCAAGAAAAAT
The DNA here is from genome assembly GCA_034693345.1 of Entomobrya multifasciata. Lineage (NCBI taxonomy): Eukaryota > Metazoa > Arthropoda > Collembola > Entomobryomorpha > Entomobryidae > Entomobrya > Entomobrya multifasciata. The sequence continues at coordinate 6,029 of JAQFXM010003691.1, forward strand.
TTCGTTATGCTGACGTTTTAGTTTTCGGATATTAAATATTGTATAACATGAAGCAATATTACTTTACCCCAAAAAACAATTTCTCTCGAAAAAAGCAATCAAATTAAGAAGGATGGCTTTAAGAGCTCCTAATATGTTTTCTTTTTGCATTGGCATAATGTTTAATTAAAATGAATAATGGGGAACTTAATTTCATGACTATTTTGCAATTAATTAAGGAAATGGGCCGTATTCCTGGTTTGTTGAAAATAAACCATACTTCAATTAGTTTGTGTGTTGGCCAATAAATGATTGTTACAAACCCTTTGGCTACTTCCTAGCCTTTTCCACGTATTCTGAAAAATGGGCGAGATGCATTGTATGTATGTTTGTTTGTGTGTGCTTGTTGGAAGTTGAGATGTTTTATGGGAACACGAGAAATGTATACGTTTTCTGTTGTTCGGTCCATAAATCTGTCAGAGGAGGCAAAATGATATTTCACTGAAAAAGAAAAGGCAGAATAAACAGTAAACTTGGATCTCTCTTCTCTGCACTGATATAAATATATAGACATATACATACACCCAAACTGAGAGAAAAAAGTGAAATCATGGCAGTAGTGAGAGGACGAGAGGGAAATGGATAGTCTTGAAGCCTGCTGGAAAGACATTGAAAATCTAATAGTAACACTGGCATCTCTACTTTTACTTTATCCTTCTGAAGTATTATTGGTCACATAGTCTTCTTTTACCGGATGGGTGGTGGTGGGTATATCGTATTATACTGACGTGGAAAAGGCAAAAAAAAGAGAACGAATTTTGTTTATAGTTGGCATAGTCAGCACAGTAGCGTGAGTGTGTGTGCTGTCTGCCGTGCGTCCGGTGTGTGGTGTTCCTTCCTGTCTTCTCTTAATGCCCACCTTCATTTATTGCCGATAACTTAGTCCAGCCTTTAGTGTTGGGTGGTCGTCGTGGCAGTTGTCGCAGATGTACGGACGATGAACCATATAATATATTTTATTCTTATAGGTACATTTACAACACTCATATATCTAGTAAGTATTTATACATAAATGGATGAATGCATGAAAAGCTACATACATTCATGTTTGCACCCTCTGCTCAATTCTTTTTTTGTTCCAGGTTTGTGGTGCTCGTGCGAGTTCCTTAGTACTTTATTGTACATGTGCTTTGTTGAAAGGGTAAAACTAATGAAGAAATAGGGCGAACATGCTTCCATGTGGACTGTGTGTATGCTTATGTGAGTTTAAGCCATAGGGAATTTCTACAGGGAAAATCTCAAATACTTTTGGAAAATAGTGAACTGACTCATAAAACATCATAAAGTATGGTGCTGACTCTGACTATGGCTTGTGTATAGTAGTGACCGTCATTCTTTCATTGAATTTAGTGCTTTTATTCCACTCATTAGGTATGTGTTGCTTAAAATGTTCCTACTTTCCCTTTTGTGTTGATTATCATCATCATCATAAAGAAAACCAATGAATAGGGAGCAAATAAAATCTCACCAAAAACTTTACTACTTTTGCCACTGCTCTAGTCTCCGTCAACGACAATATCTTCTTTTTCACGACCACCAACCCAATTTGTACAAATGGTTTGTATGCTGCTATTACAAACCCACAACATGTTATTATATCAAAGCACTTTTAAGTATTGACGGTAAATTTCTGGAGAAAACAGCTTTCTTTCATCCTATTTCACGATTCCCTTGCGACCACTTTTTTCTATTGACCAGCAAGGAGCTCTTCGTCTGGAACATGTATTCTTTCAGTTTATTTGATTATATTTTGGTTTTGGCTAATTACTTACCACGGAAATATCACACAAACTTATGTTTTAATACACAAGAGTTAACATTAGGTACCATGCCCCTATTAGAAAAAAAGGTTAAGAAGATGTTAAGATTTTAATATGGCTACCTGTGCTATGTAAGTCTCCGTCTTAAATTTGTAGCCACTTCTAAAGCGAAGAAATCCCCAAAAAAAACTTTAAGAAAACTATTTGTGTACCACTACTATGTACACAATTTTGGGAGTTTTCCATCGCTATTTTTTCTGTTGAAAAGTTTGCCCATGCACAAGGTATATATATTCATGCATTTATGTAATAAGCTGAACTATGTGCGGGGGATCACCCAGAAACTTCTCGTAAAATGAATGTTGCATAAAGAAAATTGAAGTCGCTATCTAACAACTTTTCTTCATTCCACCACTACCTCTCCGCCGAGTAATACTTGGAACAACTAAAACATTGCATCCAGTCCAGAAGAAAAGAGAAACTGGTTGTGTGCGCTACACAATACCACGCGTCTATTTACTTGGCAGACTCGTGTATGAATTAATGTAGACGTATAACCAACTCTGGAATCGTTTTTTGCAACCGGCCAAAAGGCAGAGAGGAAAAAAGGTTGGTTAGAAGGTTGGAAATCACAGGTGACTGTGATTAGTTTTTTTTGCTGTATAGGCATACTTGCGATAACATATTCTCTCTGTTATACCTGCACTACATACGTTTTCCCCTGGAGGAACTTATTATATTACTACATTACATGGTCATGGTGGTGGAATGTTCCTCAAAAAGAATTGCAGTTGGATAGTTGCTGCTGTTTCTGTGGTATGGTTATGGTAGTAGTTCCGGGGAGATAGGAGAATCAAGAGCAACGCCTCTGTTGTTTTAGTATTTCCGTAATATCTACTTTCTCCATTTGCCGAGTGGGAGAAAATGGTTGCATGGCTGGTTTTTGGTTGTATAGCTTGGCTGTTGTACATTTACCCCGAGAAAAAAAATATAAACGACTAGAGAGAAGAGCAAGGACGTTTTCTCTCTCATCTTCAGCTTTGGGCTGTAAGGCTTGGCTATCATCATGATGAAATTAGCTCATTCACCACAAAGAGCAGAGGAGCCAAGATACTTTTACAAAATAACAAACATGCATAAGCATACGTAACTCCGATTTTACTTTACAGGCATAAAAGACGATAGGTACATGTATGATCCCATGTTATCCTTAAATCTTCCTTTCTCCTATTAAAATTTTTGCTTTCTTTTGTTAATGCGGGAAATAGTACAAATGTTTGAATGGTGCTGATCTGCTGTGGAGGTAAATGTATGTATGTTATATCTTATACATATATTGCTCCCTTGTTCAATTAATACAATATACTTATATACGATGTTGCCCAACCTGCTCATTTGCTTTGATGGAGATACTTATTTATAATTCATATCGGCTCTTCAAATATTAAAATATTCTGATAGTGAATATACTGCGGCGGGTGCTGTTGGTGAATATGCTTAAAAGGTTTTTTGATTCAGTGACCCTTTGCAAGAATACTCTACACGGATTAACTTTTGAATAGCAAACAACCCATGCACAGATGCCCGTGAGAAGTAAAAATCATACAATTATTACATATATGTACATGTATATTATTCGATAAGTAAAGTGAATCAGTGTACATGTTCATGTATATGTGTTCAAATTTCAAATACCTGATATCAGTGTACCTGTTCTTGTGAGTCGTTCATTTTCCTCCAGAAAAGGAAGAAAGGTTTTAAGCGCAAGTGATTTCTTTGACAATGCAAGTAAGGAAGCAAGAGAGAAAACGTTCTATGATTAAATTCTGAACTTTATTTTGGAATAGCTGGACATTTTGTAAGTAGCGCACGACTTTCTTAAGTAGAATGAAACATTTCAAGTTTTGTAGAAGGACCATCAAAAAGAAAAGGATTTTTCTCTATGCTTCTTTAGTGCTGAACACAATAATGTTGTGGAAATGTTCTTAGTCGAAACTGTTCAGTACTGAAAACTTAATTACAATGACTGCACTTTATGAACCTTTGTAATTTTTACTTGAGAAAAATTCACTGAACATGGACTACATTCGACTAAATGTTTTCGACTATTGCTCGGTAGACTTGATAATTTCTACTTTTAAAAGAAAACCATTTCGACGAAACTAATTCGCTTGTCGACTATAAACATTTCCAAAATATTATTCCGACTTTTTCGCACAAGACACGAGTACAAAAGCAAAGTACAAAGTCACTTGAAAGATATATTATTCCTCTCGCATCACATTGCTTTCTCTGCGAAAGCTGATAACAGCTCGGTTAAACTCCATTGACTCCATCGCATCGGACAACACTAAAAACAGTGAACGTTTTGAACGCCAAGCGCATTTGTGGAATCGAGTTTGTGTTGTGTGGTGATTCTCTTCTGTCTTCTCTGCTGTTCAACGTGAGATAATAGATTCAACGCATGTGCTAAATAATCTCAGGATCCACCGTGCCAGAAAGTTCATCATCTGTACAGCAAGGACAGAAACAAAGTAAATATAATCTGACTGAGGCAACTCAACTCTCCAAACACAGATAGACAGACACTACTATGATTATGGTGGTGGGGGTAATGGTGAAGAGCCCATCCATCCATTCACACAAGCAGAGGAAGAGATGAGAGGAAGTAAAATGAACACCAGAGATAAAAGAAGAAATATCAGCGCACCAAACAATAAGTGACACGTCTACTATAAATGTATATATAAAACTAACAATTGTCAGCAATGAAAACAAAATGTGGAGGAGTCATTGCAATTGTAGTGGCGATAGCGGCGGCATGTTTTATATGTGTATAGCCCATCATCATCGTCATCTTTCTCATAAAAACGGATTCATCGTTTAGCAGCGTCTGTTGTAGAGTGTGGCCTATGGCTCTCTCATCATTTCTGACAAGAATAGCAGAGAAGTGAGATGGTGATGATGACTCTGACTAGGTCCACAACACGCCGTGATTATTATTATTATAACTTATAACACAGTGTGTTCCATTGGTTTTGGTGTGCTGGAGAGAGTAGTGGAGTGATGATAGCAACGTGAAGAATAATATTTATGTATGTACTTTTGTAGGGGATGACGAAAAGAACACGTAGTCAATGGATTGTTGTTGACTCACCGTTACTACTGCTGCTCTTCTCTGATGCTAGCGGTGTGCATGTATGCTTTTGTGTGTTAGATTGGTCGGTTAGAGGTGAATAAGAGGCTACATGCTTCCTGACCTGAATGAAATTTTAAGTAAGGAATGACTGTGTAGCGGTGGCGGTAATGGTACAAGTGCTACTAACTTTCACCAAGAGTCTGCTTTTCATCTCATGATAGGCTTTTCTCACTCAAGAAAAAAAAGAGCATGTGACGAAAATGATGATGTTGACGACGATGGTGGCTTGGTACACTGCAGTTAGTTATGTTAAGAGACTATGATGATATATGTACCATAGCTTGAATATGTTGATCCCCTTCGTGACTGAGAACTGTGACTAGCTATTCTTCACTTGTGTATATTTTCAGTTTTTATTATTCAAGATTTTTTTAAAAGATAAATATTATAATTTATAAGAAGCCTAAATTTTCAACGTCAGCGAAATGAAAATGATGAAAACATGAATTTTGGCTTGGTTAATATTCTGCAAAGTTTGTAAGCTACATACGTATGTGTACTCCCAATATTGTTTTAATTTTAAAGACAAAAACGAAAATGTTGACAATAAAGCTAGTAATGTGAAAGTTCATGCTTTCACTTCAAGTGTTTCACTTTGCCCCTTTTCTAAAAAGACAGTTCGCAAAGTGCATGTTTTTAAGTATGCAGCACAATACCATTTCCACTGCCACATTCTAATTAAGCATTGCACTACTGCCTCTTCATTCAAAAAGTAAAGTCGCAGAAATGACAATAGCTGCAGCTAGAAAAGATGTTAGGACAGAGAACCATCGAACTACAGACAATAGACGTTAGCCATCTGCTAAGACGACCCATTTCTGGGGAACGTCAAAGACAGTTTCCTGTGAAAAGAAATAAAAAGGCAGATAGACAGGGATTTTCAATGTGTTTCCTAGTATAATGGCAGATTGCGTGAAAGGGCTCACTTCAAGAGCGACTAATAACACTTCTTCTAGTTCCCCTTCAAGTAATACGATAAGCATAAGCCATCACCACGGAGAACTAAATAATCTGAAAGCAAACAAAATGAAAATACCAACAGGAGCACAAGAAAGCTCATCCCCTTCTGCTATTACTTCTCCTGTCTTGTCAGATAATAATGGTCGACATGATGATGTGGATGTCACTACTTCAAATACTAGAACAACTGGTGCTATTATTACAACTACCACATCATCATCAGCATCATCATCCTCCTCTACTTCAACTGACGAGATAAACACTGCGACCATTATTTGTGATAGTGGTGGCGGCGGCGGTGGTGGTGGTGGAACGGGTGGTGTTGCTATAGTAAACTCGTACGATGAGAATAAGGATCAATTGAAGACTACAACGAGAACATTCAATAAGTATAGCAGTAGTAATAAGACGACCATATCGACAAATATAAATGTGACTAGTGAGCAGTGTCGAAGTTTTGCCGAGGCTATCGCCGCTTCTGCAGCAGCAACAGTAAATAATAGTGACATCGGAGGAGAGCAAAAGGCAAACTTGTCTTCATGTTTATTTGACGAGAAAACAGCTCAATTTGTGAACGATATTAGTAACTTAAGCAGTAATGGTATCTGTTCCACAAATGGCACATCATCACCTCCAACAACAACAACTAGTTTTGGTAGCAGTACGACAATTGATTCCCTGCAGCAGCTGAGCAACAGTTCTGGTGTTTCTTTACTCTCCTCTCATGTTTGCACAGTGTGTCATGGTAGAATTCGTGATCCATACAAAATGACAATTAATGATGGTTGCGCAAGTGGTGGTATTAATGGTCATGCCACTTCTTCCACCTCCTCATCTTCCTCTGGTGCTCTGCCCCAATGCAATCACAACCATCATTGTGATCCCAGTAATGGATCAAGTTTTTCATCAACTGCTGCTGTTGCTGTGGCTGAAGAGGAACTAACGAAAGGTTGCATGTCAGCTCAAACGGAAACAGCTGTTAATGATCCCCTCTTTAGTGGCTATTTGGGCTCGTGGAAAAAGAATCGCTATTTGAGTGGCAACTTTTCCGTGAGTGGAGACACAATGGAAGCCATTGTGCAGTGTCTCGTTTTCCTCAAGGCTTTCTCTGTACGTCTAAAAACAGTAAAAACTTTCTAATGTTGAATACACAATAGTTGAATACAGTAATACATATTATTATTAATATTATATATCATATTAACAAGGAGTTCATACAACTTAAGATGATATACATTCATACTTACTATACGTGCAGAAATAGGTTGTGTAATCATTATCTTATTATATTAATTAGTAATTCTATCACTCCCTTTCATAAAACTTTCCCTTCACATCCAGTGCCACTAGTATATTTACGATAATAAATACTTTGTGAGTTCACTCTGATCTCTTATGATCTTTATGCTTGCTTGCTGACTATAAAACATCTATTTTATCTCTCATTCATAACCCGCGTGGTAACACAACACACTAATAATCTTCTTTTTTGCTAGGCTACCACACTGCTTTATATGTGCAGTACTGCAGTGCACACGGAGTGAAATTGAGTAATCGCTTAATTTAAAGTAGAAAGGCGTACCACTTCTCCGAGAGTAATGATGAACGTGATTAATTTGCAAGAATGAGTATTATTATTATTGTTACAACGAATACTTCAACTGCTCTACTAGTAGTACGTCTATTGTTTTCAGATCCATTAGCAACGTGAAGGAGTTTCCTGGAGCGTAAATAATTACTGATAGGATAGCTCACATAACTTGGTTCGTCGTTGGTAGGTATAATATTAAAAGGAAAACAAAAGACGTTTTATATGTAATGAATTACCATATTAGAAAAGGAGAAAAAAAGTTGCTTTCCTACTTAACTAGTTTGTCAAGTTTTTTTCGTTATTACTGTTGTTTTTTGTTTGTGGTACCGGGTTGAGAATATGATGATATGATGACATGACGTATTAAAAAATAAAGTAAAAAACATGAAAAACTACACTGCTTTGTTTTTAAGGGTTATCTTGTTTCTCGCTTCCTGTTGTAGTATGCATACATATGTACATAAGTAAAAAAATGTTTCTTCATATCTGACGTGTTTCAAAAAAGAGGAATAGTTGTGTGTAAACTATTCTGCTTTTGGGCTATGCATTTCATTTTCCAAAGTTTTTTTTCAGTCTGTTTCTGACGTATGTTTTATTTTGTGCAAAAGTACCTATATAGTATTCATTTAATAGGTTGCATTCCTTTATTTATGTACTCTTGTCAAAAATTTTGTTACTGTAACATGCACGTACTCACTTTTTATTAAAAGCGAGACTAACATTTTAAATTAAGAACCGCACCGTTGCATTTAGTGATGTTGGATAAAATTTGGCCGCCGCCGTCTGTTACCCTTGCATATATATAGACAAGTAATATGTAAAGTGCTATTACTACGATGCGTTGGCAGCTTGCGTTGTTGACTAAAGTAGAGAAAGCTCTGTTGACAATTTGTGTTAAATTGTTAAGTGAATTTAACGTTTTGACCTTTAGATTTGATTGCTATAAAAATGGTTTGTTGTTGAAGACGGCGAAGCAGTTGGTGGAGGGCGTTGAGAATCTAGTTGGGTTGGGATGTGATGATGGTAGGGGGACTAGGAACGCGACGGGGTAAAAAAAACTCTACAGCATTCCCAGAAGTTTCATTTGCTCTTTGCGTCCTGTTTAAAATGTAAAGCAGGTAGCAGAGTCCGTATTTAAGAGTCAGGAAGTAACTAATATTCAGAAATCATTTTGATTTTCCGACGAATGAGCAAAATGTGAGTGAGTGAAAAAGTCTAATGTAAAAGTGGAAAAGAAGCATGGGAAAAGCTAAACATGTCTTTGAGATGGTGGGGGTATATGAGCTTTTTTTGGGACGTAATAGTATACAAGGGAGAAAATATGTATGTGCAGTTTGGCGAGTAGGAGAGGGAATGTTAATTAAAGGAGAGAAAAAGGAATGCTCTGAGAAAACAGCAGAAGGAAATAATGTTTCTCATCGACTTTTTACAGCGTTCATGGCATGCAAATGAAGTAGTACTACTACCAGACAGAAAGAGAGAGAGAGAGTTTCACTCCTACCACCCTGCCGAAAAGAGAGAGAAGCAGAGCGAGAGAGACACACACTCACGGTACGAAGATAGAATGCAAAGGGAAATGGGTGAAAGCAATCGGTAATTTGTCATGAACAACTCCGAATACCAAATTTTCTCTTTCTAACACTTTGACTCTGTGACTATCCAGCATTCAACCTTTTCCCTCTCTCTCTTTCAAACTCATCCCGACGCTATTTTTTTTTACTCTCACTCACTCTCATCTGCAATTTTGCTTCCTTTTCAATCCGTTAATTCTGAATAGCTTATACCTAATGTGAATGAATGAATGTACTCAGTTTGTATTCATTGAGCATCCCGTATTATTATTATATAAAAAGCTTTTCGTGTTTTATAATGTATACATCTTTAAAGAAATGCTTATTTTCGCTTATTCCTCTCTACCTCTTTTTATTTTTATATATCCCATCACTATCCAGTAGAAATTTTCTCCGGTAGGAATCCTTTTTCTCTTGGTCTGGTCCTTTGCTATTCTTTTTTGCTTGAATACTTTATACACAGCGATTTACATACATGCGTTGTCCTTGTGAGATATGCGGAATGACAGGAGAGTCTCTCTAGAAACGGAACAAAGATTCACTACTCGTCTTCAGTGTCATGCTATGCGTACATTATTTACATGAGTGGTTAGTGGTATCTGTGTAGTAGTGGGTGAGGAGGATGTCACACAGAGAAAAAGAAAATAGTAGCATAAAATCATATAAAACTGGCTAAATATAGCTATGTGTGTGGGAGGAGTGAGCATGTACCTTACAACAACACAACACACACACTTAAGTAACCAGCAGCAGCACTCATTCACAGACAGTCGACTTTGCTTTCAATGAACGATTAATTTAAAATTGCTGTGCACCCGCTGGTACCAGCACCGCCGACTGTCATATTATTATGTTCTAATGTAGCACAGTTTAACTCAGTTACTCCCTCTAATGCTCCTAGGTAAACGTACACCCCCACCTTTCTGCAAAATCGCTGGCTCAATTCAGCTACCTCATCAAATTGTAACAAGGGTTTTGTTAAATTATTTTTACTCTATGTTATTTTCAGTAAAGGGAACATAAATAAAGTAGGTGCCTGCAAAACGCATTAAGTCGACTATTCAATTATTATTCCTCAGTAAAGAATGTAAGCATTATTATGAATAAGCATTATTATGAATGTAATGTGTTATTGTAACTTATGGACTCCGACACTAGATAATTTCCTGATTGCATATGAAGGACAATATTCATCAGCTAAAAAATCAACCATCTGTCATGTAAAAATGTACTTTTTACGATTATGTAAATTAATTACGCACTTACGAAAAGATAGATAAACCGAGGTTCAAATAGTCACACAAAAAACTGTCCCAAACTAACGTAATCACAGTCTTTTGAAGTAACCATATTTTGGAACTATGTACGCTATCAACTACAATCATAGCGGGAATGATGGCCTTTTTGGTTACAACGTTTTAGATCACAATCTTATTTTGACTTACCACTATATACTTTGAGCTTACATGTATAAAATTTGTGTACACTCATTTTATATTATCTAAACTACATACTCAATAGCTGTTTTTTAGATTGTCGTAGTAGGCTATTTAATGTAAGTAGTACACTTATAAAGGATACTTATAAAACCAAAAATATCGCGACTCAAAAAATAGACCTTTAGGATTATTCATGGCGATCTGGACCGTGGTCTCAGTTTTCACGGCTTTTTGAACCAAATTATTTGGAACAGGATCCTAGTATTTTTGGGCGCTGGATGTCCGGTTGCCCTAGGAATCTTGGGTATTTGCAGTTGGTTCTGTCTAAAAAAAATTCGCTCCATCCCACATCGGATAACGTTCCTGAACGACTTTTTTTAAACTCCAACTTCATTAATATATATTTTTCTCCATCTCCATTTCCAGTATTCTGCAATAAAAATACATACAAATGCATCCTATATACGATTTTACCATTTACAAAATTATACAAACTGGCTGTTATCGTAAGAGTGAGTGAGACTCGAAGTGAGGATGAAAATTTGTGGAACTTTCCTAATTATGCTGCTACTTGATATTTTGCCATGCTAATTCTAAACTTCTTCTTCCTCTCCTTCTTCGTCAGTCACTTGACTATGCTCTCAGCAATGCTTGCTTCATGTTCCATGCTTGCTGAAAGCTGATTTCACACAAAGATACGATACAAATTTCTTAGAATAGTTTCCCATTTTCCGAATAATTTGAGTAATGTTGCGTGTTAATGTTAATAAGGAAAAGTTAAAACTCACGAGAAGAGAGACGACTTGTCCTCCCTTTCCCTTCGAACACTTTTATAGTTGTACAAAATATATAAAACAATATATTAAATTTCATTCTTAACACTTACAAACTTTATTTATTTATATATAAATTTTATGTTATGTAATGTAATAATCACTGATGTTTGCATCAAGTAGTCTGCTCTCATACAGTCGACTTTACTGGGCTGAGTGAGCTCTGTAATAAATTGGATTAGTTGACTTTATTTGATTATGCTTATCAATTTAAATATTATACGTTCATCGTTGATTATTAGCTTATATATTCCTTAAGAATTCTTGATTATTTCAGGCGATTAATTTGAAACGACTAATACAAATTACAGCAGCAGCTCCCTTTCGAAGAAGATTCTCATATAGTTTCTTTCCAAGTCACAAAGTAACATATTATTCGACTGTGAATCGACTGCATGTTTTATAACACAGTTTACATCAATGAATAACACATGACAGCTTGAGGCTAATTCAATTTAAACCTTGTAAATATAGTTTGAACCTGTCCAGATCCCGATCCCATGCATTCACCCGATGCAGTGGTCCGTTTATAATAAGGCTGAAACTTTTTTAAACGAAAATAACTAAAGGTTCAGTATAAAACATGTAGTTGGTTCAATAATCCAGTCACAATAACAAAATAAAATAAATCATGATAAAATTCTCACGGGAGAATTTCTGCAATATTAGGTATGACAGAATAAGAGTAAAAAAGTACGACAATTGATATTTTTTGTGGTAAAAAAGAGAAAATATACTTTGTAGTTCTTTTTAAACCTGTGGATCTAAAGTAGTGAAAGTTTGAGCTCTTTGTCCCTTATCTCTGCCACACAGCAAAACAACTCTGTTAAGAAAAGCCCCCTTGTATTATGTGTTCATTCATTTCCTCTTAGGAGCTTATATGTATGATAAATGTGTATTACGACTTCTACTTGTATCTCAACTACATACATAGTAATACATAAGTAGAACAAAATATAAAATGTACTATTCAAAAATATTACATGGAAAGTAATGTTTGTAGGTAGTTATATGATACTTGATTTGATGCATGCAAAGGCACATGCGACAAAACCATACAATCCAAGAGAAAATGGCAGAAGAAGGCAGGAGTAATGGGTTAAACAAACTACAAAAGAAAAATGCTTCCAAAGCAAACTCAAAATCGCTTTTACCAATAATCTTACATAATTTGTGTAGAGAGCACAAAGACATACACTCAAGTAATCGCATTTTAAAAGGCTTTAATCATTATTTCCGCGAAAACTATAAAAATACATACACATCATGACAAAAAAAGCAAGCCAGACATATAAATAGATAAATAAAATCGGGTATAGAACAAGACTAAAAGAACTTCGTCTGTAAAATATATGGCAAGACTACTAGAAAATAAGCGGCAAGTGAAGTCATGAGCTCTTTTTCAGTTAACTAGTTTTATTTATTTACTTGATGCCAAAAAATTAAGTAGGATTTATCAGTCATTTCAATGATTATGTTGTGATTAAAGTGGAAACAGTCACTGCATAGTACACATATATATTAGGGCATCCCAAATATTTTCATGGTAAGCTGAACACGAAAATCACTGCAACAACGTAATAATGACAGTAGAACACACTGAAACTTTCTCATACTGTTTTATATAAATTTTGAGTAATAATAGTTACTGGAAAATGTCTTTAAGTCAGTTCATCTGGAAAAGATTCAGAAACTACTATTTCTTGTGATTTGTATATATGGATGTTTTGTTATATGACGGCGGTGTCGTCGGACTTTCTCATGACGATTCTTGTATAGAGTTTTTCATATGCTTTATTCTTAAAACTGTAGCTTGCCAGTTTCCATAAATACACTGTATTGGTTCCGTTCTCAACAATTTGCAGTGCGGTGGGGAAAGTCGCTTTCTCCGACATTTCCTGTTTTAACGT
>JAQFXM010003692.1:0-19317 GCA_034693345.1 Entomobrya multifasciata
AAGGCAAATGTTAGTGACATGTTTGAGAGATATCTAGACAGGTTTTAAAAGTGTAAAGTTATTTTGTCTTAAGTTACCTTGTTATCACTTAATGCTAAATGATGAGTTGCAAGCATCCGAATACCTAATCTGGAAGTTAATGTTCTATCGAGAAATTGACGAGCTAGGTCCTCTTGCTGAAATAAATTTTATATTAAGACTTATTATTCGATTTTTTAACGTGTGACATTGCCTCAAGAAGCCAACGTAACTCATTTTGATTTCATATAATATGTAGGTACATGTATTTTTTTGTCTTGACTTGCTGTTATGTAAGTACCTTTATATGTTTTCTGCATTCTTTAAATCCTTCTGCAAGTTGTGTAACGACATATTTGAAATCGTCTAGAAGATTGTTGATGAGTAGACTAAAAGCGGCTTCATCCTTCATGTCTTGGATTGATGGAAAGTCGTTCAGAATGTGGAAAGCGCGGATGTACATTTCGTGCTTTATTAAAATTAAAATAAATTAATCAGCTTAAGTAACATTCATTCTCGTTTAATATTTCTTCAACTACTGTTCAAATACATAAGAACTCTGTCCGTTTTATCTATCAACAATCCCATTTGTCATTCACAGTGTATATATTATTGACATTCTTATCTACTCTTTTTTAATAAGTTCAATACATATTTTGGCATATAAAAAGGAAAGGAAAAAAATACATAACCAAAAACTGCTCGAAAAGATTTTATGCATATTCGCATTCGCAACTCTAGTTCCCAGTTCCCATCCCAACTCCTCATTATATTCTAGACTGGTGGAGAAAAGTATTTGGGACTAGGACAAGATTGAAATGTACAAGTACAAAGAAATGAAATGGTCCAAAAATGGAGATCATAGACATGCACAAGAACTATGAACATCACAAACACTCAAACAGCGTTTCAACGAAACTAGTGTACAAACATTGCATTCTGTAGTCCCCTAGTCTTGTATACCGTTTCAGGATCATTTAACCTTGAGCAACAGGTTCCAGCGCTGCAGCATATTACAAAAGCAGCTACAAAAACTTACATAATTTAGCAAAAAAAAATTGAGACCGGTTTTACATGAGTTGCAGCAGGAACATTTTCTTATTGCTGAATCAGTAATACCGACTACACATAATACCATATATAATACATACATACAACATACATTTCCAGATTGTTTAACTTTTTAATCATTATCATAACAGACATTCGAGACAACGTTTAACGTTCGTAATTTATGATGCGTCCGTAATTATTCTAGTTTCTACATTTTACCCAATAATTGGAAATCGAATCGGTAGACAACTTACCACAGAGAGTACTGCAGGATTGCATCCAACAATGAAAGGTAAATTTCTGAAACCAGCTATTCTGTGAGCAATGCGTACAGGAAGTTCCTTATGTAGATATTGAGCACTTTTCTGCAAAGAAGATTTATTTAAAAGGGTCTATCAATTTATTTTCGCAGTAATTGAAAACATTTAAAACATATAATAATACATCATGAGCATTATTTCTGCAGGGTTTGATGTGATGTGAATGATAATCAGTAAAATTAAACATTTACCAAAATATGGCTGCTGTCAGTACTTCGGCTTGTGTACATAATTGTGGCAGGAGTGAGCCTTACGGATGGCTAGAAATATAAATCATTTAAAAAATTATCATCATTAAACTACGATTAAACGAAGACTACTTTTCGTAATATTTATATACAGAGGTTATCAATGTAACGAAGTAAATATTTAGCTGAAATAAGAAAGGCTAAAACGGGGGAACTCTTTTTCGTCCTGAAATCTAATCTAATAATCTGCCTGGTAAGCTAATCTAAATATTTAATTAATTCGTTTCAAACTGCGTAATAATTATATACCGCGCATTCAAACAGTATAATGTCGATTTTCTTTCAAAGTGAGGACATGCACCCTTCTTATTTCGTACGAAAGCAACATATCTTATTAGTTTTAAAAACCATGAGCATGTGTACGTTCATATGTAATCATGACGAGGTCGACCATCAATTGGAAGAAAAACTGGACACGCCACTTTTTGGCTCTGTAGGTTCCAGATCCAGGTCATGCGATAGTGTTCTCTATGCACATACGTACACCCCCAAAAAGAAGCAAATTAGCAATAAACCCAAGACAAGCTTTTCGAGAATTCTTGCAAAGATTCGAAAATTTTGAAATGTCGCAATCATGAGTTTTTAAAAACTTGAATGGCGTCATAAAACGAAGATTAAAATTTTTAAGTGATTAAATTTTGCATAACCCGCAATTAATTAAACTGAATAAATAAATTAATAAGATGAATTAATATACCAAAAGATGAAAGAGCTGGAGCGAACATGGATGGACAAGCGATCACTAAACTCTTTTTGACAATTCTAATCAAAATTTAACAGTGAACAGACCATTGCAAAAAAAACTCGTCTTGGTGCGATGCTTCGCCATGAGTTCACGACACGACATACATACATTTTTGGGATCTTGGGATAGGTGATGGTATCATAATCATGCAAATGCCGTTCGGCATTCCAGTTCAAACTAATCTTGGCTTGATTTTCAACAAGGATTCTTTCATTTTATAGCGCTCTAGGCAATTTACCATTCTCCAAACACAAAAAACTACTCGAATCAGGTCTGCTTTGAGAATCGGGAGTCAATCATATTGTTTGAAGGATTATTGCACTAGTTAGTATGCATGCAAGATCATTTCCAGACCTGCTAATAAAACCGGCATGTCTGCCTCTATGACGTGGTTATTTTCAGGGTCATCTTGAAAGGTGAACGTGTGCATTGATTACAAAAAAAATTAAAATGGTTCATTGACTAAAGATTATGTTTTGCGTTTTGGAATCAATTATCTTCGAATAAGCAAGCGTTATTTAAACAGACGGCTAATTGAGAAATGTTTTAGCTTTATAAGATTCGATATCGATATGCATCTTTCCATATTTTATTAGTTAAAAACTTCGTTATGTATTTTAAGGTTTCGAAATAAATTCAAAGAATTTCACAAAGGACTGGTTGCATAGGATTTGGAAGGAAATATTTTTTAGGGTTCAATCAATAGCTTTTGAATTTTTTAAGCACTCCATAAATAAAATGAATTACAAATGAAAGGATATTTGAACTAGCATATATTTGTTTATTTATTCTGAAAATTAGAGGATAATCATGGATTATGAACAAAAATCATCTAATGACTTTTTAATTTGCAATTATAGAACTGTACAGCTATGTATTTCTTTTAAAGTGCAACTGAAAATATTTACTTCAACACGAAAAATTATTACTACAACATGAAAACACCAAGTTATTACTCATGACGAAACTGTTAACTGTGTGAAAAAATAGACCACAACTGACTTGTATTTTGTCACCGCTTTTTATACTCATTACCGGATTGATGCGGCAAAATATTGAATATTTTCCAGCTAATTTTTTTATTGCACATTGTGCTCATTCACATTACTTATCAAACTACAAACTATCCTTGAAATACCATGAATTAAAAAGCTTACAATAATTTGGTGGAAACGATTGAAATAATTAAGCAAAATATTCATTCATAGGGCTTCTATTAGAAGTCAATAGGTAAAAAACATGTAAAATAGAATGTAGAATCAATTATCAACCGCTCTAACATGATTTGATAACTTATGTGCAATTTGTTTCAATTTTACTTTTAAAATACATTTACACCATGTAGAGATTACCGGATTGGAATACTCCAAAACAAAACAGGGATGAAGCAAATAAATTTATCTTTACATGTTAGAGTACGTAAAATTGGGATCATTAAAAAAGTCATCAGATTTCCACAAGCATCAATTATACAGCATACAGTGCAGTGTGACATATCATGCAATAATAGAACTTGAAGTTGATGCATCAATGAACATTAATCCAAGACCAACAAATACTTCTAAAATTATGCTAAACTAAACACTATTCTTGCATTCGTAATTATAGATGGGTTCATTGTCTGTAAAAACTCGTATCTGAAGCAAGTGCATTCATTGTTCACGTGGGCTCAAAACCAAGAAAGCGAATCGTAATCGTTACACCACACCGGTCTGGTCAGTTTCGAATGAAGTTTTTTTTGTCTAGCCGTCCAACTGTATATAATTAATAGATTTATCCAGGGAAGTGGACCACGTTATTGAGGAAAAGTATCCGCGATATAGATATAACTTTGCTTACTACATAGACTCATATACATATATACTCACGTATTCTATTTATGTATGTAGTTTATGTGGCTATTTACTGCGTCAAAGATATTATTTTTAAATATGACTATCACGGAATATTTATATTCTTCTATGAAGGATTAATCAAACTGTTAATATCACATTCTATACAATAAATACATACATTTGCGCATACGTGAAAACTGTCACTTGAATGTAAACTGAATATATTTATATATATTTAACATTATTTATAACATGGAAGATGTGATATTTATGAACAAATTACATATATATTTATAGGCAACATACAAAACTGCACACGACACATTCAGCATTGTAGTAGAAATGCATCTTACCTTTGTTGCAGCAACATCAACGGCACTTTGATTGTAGTAGGAAATAACTGTTTGATTCCGCTCTCTTGTATTGGGATCATTACTGCAATCTAAACGATTATGCGGATGGGAAGAGTAATTGGCAATGACTCCAAGAAGCCGTTGTGGGGATAAACTGCCTCCTCTGAGCCATTTACTCGGTGAAAACCCAACTAAAGACATTTTCAGCGTTTTTTTTTCAAAAGAAGAAAATAGTCGATAAAATAGATAAGCTAAAACAATTGAAATGTACTCGAAAAGTGGAGTTTAACACGAAAATGTCCATCACAGCTCAACCACACTACAATAAACCGTAGAATTTGTGAATAGACAGCTCATTTCTGAGACGTCAACTCATTGCGACCCACTGGATAAAAAGAAGGAATAACTTGCGTCAAAACATCGTTTTTGTACTTTTGCAAATATAAATTTGAAAGGTTCATATGAATAAAGCTTTACATAAGGATGATAACCTGTTGCAACATATCGGCATGAAAAAAAGAAAAAAATGTATGAAAACTTGTCTTGTCTTACAAGCTACATCTGTATGCAATGTAACCAGTTGAGCGTAATAAAACTTGTATTAAAAATGCTTTAATCTCTTCAACGCTTTGTCTTCAAGTCTTCTTTGTGTACAAGATTTCTTCTGATGTAAATAGTACACAAGTACGGCCCATGGTCGTCTATTCTAAATGATGCCAGATCCAAAGTCACGCCATAACAACGTAGCTAAATACTAGTAGTAGTAACTAAACTGATCTTATGATGACCATCGGCAAGATTTGAAAGCAGGATTGGTGATGATCATGCAAATATTATATGTGTTGCTTGCTACGCAATTGCGGCCATGCATAACTGAGATTTTGGTCCCATCATAAAATTTGTTCCAAAAGTTTATTTTTTGAAGAATGATTCAATTCAATCTATCAAGCCATTTTTTAAATAAGCACACTTCTTTATTTATCGATAATAAACAGTTTTAAAAATATGACACAGTTCAACATGAACTTTTTGTTATGAAATCAGGGTTAACATAAATTACTTTACATGTAATATTTAAAAACCCATTTGGAATAGGGCTAACAAAATAATGTGAATGTTATTAAATGTCCTAAAATTGCAATACACAATAATATTATAGTATATATCAATATAATGATTTCTGATTAAACTATTCGGTAACTTTTCTTCAATTCCTTATGCTATTATTATTATCAATGTCTATAAAATACATTACGTTTTAATGTTTAATTCTATTCTGATTTGCTTCAATGTAAAATTGGACAACTTTTAAACACATGTAAGTATGTGTCTTGTAGTCCATTAGTAAAATTGTACATTTTATATATAAAAAATAATACATTAATGTAATTCCCCGCCCAAACGCCAACGCGAATGCAAAAAAAAAATATTGTCTACAAACCCATTTCCCAATTAAACATTTCTACTTAATAGAAAAATAATACCCCTCTTTCACTGGAAACTATTTAAACACTACAACATCATATAAAAAACAATATGTAAAATAAAACAAAAAAGTCAAAAGAAGAAGTAGATCATCACAAACGTTAGGATTAAAAACAATAAAAAACTGGCGTATAAAAAAACAATAAGACTAACATGACCACAACTGTGGCAGGTGAGAATATTTGACGAATTTGCATGTCTAGCATTTCCGTTCGGCACAGTGAACTCCAATATCAGAGCACATGCATCTTAAACACTCGCTTGATAACTCATCAATCACTTCACCCACACTGTACATTTTACCCACGACATTACATCCACTCAGCTTAATGCCCAAATTGTAACGATTGTCTTGAACTCTAGGGAGATTAAAAGGAAAAGGGGCCACCATTGGCTTATAGTCAGAAGCCGTTGTTGACCTCTCTGTTGTAACTCTTTGAGATGATGTAGTTCCCCTATAATTATTCAAATATGCATATTTGTACTTTGGAGTGGATGTTGCTCGCTGTTGATTATAACTGGGTAATTTGACACGCTCTCCCAAAAACTGGAAGGTGGCAGGTGCACCCGTGCTACTTTTTGGGGTACTACTTGTATAACTTTTGATTCGAGGTGTTATACTGGCAGGTGTGGAAATGACATTTGATGATGGGGGATTAATATAAGTTTCATAATCTTCGTAACTGTCCATGGCAGCGGAAGAGTCTTCGTAGAAAAATTGATTGTTTTTGTAGATTTGAGGAAGCATGCCTATTCCTGAGTCGCGGTGTTTGTTATCATTGTTGCTAGCTTGGGGGTTATTATTTGTACTGTAGTAATTATAGGGATTTTGAATGCGAGAAGTTGGAATTTCTTCGGGTTCGTTGTAGTAGCGATGATGATACATTCCGGAGGAAGTGAGTGGTGGTGGGGGTGGTTTATAAGCAAAGGCATTGTTGTCTAGAGATCCGTGATCGTAGCGGTAGAGGGGTGCATCTTGGATACCGAATTTGGAATATGTTCTGGAAGGATGGTCAAGGTCGGGGTCGGAATTGATTTGGGCGGTTGGTGGGGCATAAGAAGGAATAAACTTATCAATAGAGCTAATAGCCTTTAATGGCTGCACAGGTTTGTTAGTGGGTTGGGTTGGTGTTTCATATACAGTTGTAGTAACGGCCACATTACTGTCGATATTGTCATAGATTTGTTTATTCTCATTTCCCGAATGAAAAGCTTCATTCAATTTTTCAATGTTATCGTCTTCTGCAAATTTTCCATTTTTGCGTTTGCTCACTTCACCCTGTGCAACTTGTAGTATGTCAGCGGGGGCATCGTCGTCAACGATTATGCTGCCGTGAGGATAGTACCCGTTGTTGTATAAGCTAGATGAAGCGGGTGGTAAATTGGCTGAGATGTTATCTATATTGAACTGAGTCGAAGGAAGTGCATCTTTCTCCACAAGAATGGGCAGAGCATCTTCAGTTTCTGACGATCCTGGTGTAACTGAGGGTTCCTGAGTTCCGTTCACAAACTTCAGTTCAAGTGGTTTTAAAAGGGAAATGTTTTTATTTTGGTAAAATCCATGTCGCGATAACTGGCCAATTTGATCTGCCAAATAGAAAGGGCTGGGGGAGTTTGCATTGTCTAAAGATGAAACGGTATCATTATCCATGGGAGCATATGCGTCATCTTCTACAAATGGAATGAATTCTAAATTGATGCTTGTCGAGGTGCTTGCAGTTGTGGTCGAAATATCAGGAGTTGATGATGACGCTGGTAGCGTTACCGTTGGAGCGTCTGTGTGCTCTTCAACTTTCGCTGTGGTTTCACTAAAAAGGCTGACTGCGGTTGGTGACAAATCATCATTGCGTTCACGTAATGAAGGTGAGACGTCTGATGTTGTAAATTGCTCATTTTGAGTAGAATCAGTCAAATGTGGAGATACCACAGTGGTCTCATCATGCTCAGCAGAAATAATATCATTATCTGTGGTAGGATTTTCAATCTCAACTGGATCACTAGCCATTGTGTCCCCGACTTCGAATAAATCAGGATCTGGCGTGGACTCGTTAATAGAATCTACAATTTAAAAATTAAGTCATTAAAAAGTACAGGAGTATATAAGTTATATGCTATTCAACAAAACAAACACAAAATTACCATCAAATGTCGTTGTTGCTCCTAAATCTTCAATACCATTCGACAAGGTAGTATCAAATACAGGAAAGTTGTAATATTCATCCCGTTCATCGTCTTCAAAGGATTGCTGCAATTGTTTCGGAGACAATTCATCAGCATCCTTACTCCTCCGCTCTTCCCTGCTTCCTAGATCCGAACGATTTTTAAATCCACCCAGTGTAGTAATACTTATCCTAGCCTTTTTGACGGGCTCTGCTTTCCTCACAGGAATAATTGACGCATTCTCTTCCGACGAGTCAGCCATCTATGATGCCAATCAAATGATATCAAGTTTTGAATGAGTCAATTTCACAAATGACCACCAATTTTCTATGATTTTCTCTCCATGTAATTATTTAGATTTTTTTTTCTTTTTTCGTTATCATTATGCAAAATTATAACTTACAATTGTTGCAATTCTTTCAAACGAATCCACATTGTTAGGTCTGCCAGTCGTCGTGGTTGAATCAACTTCATCATACAGCGTCGCAGTTGTGGTTATGGATACAGGCACATAATCTCCCAAAGCTTGATCCGTACTCAAGCTAGCAGCAACCGTTTCCGTACTGATGATCTCCTCAGGTAATTCTGTCGTCTGCTGAGTAACTGGAAATGATGATGCCACCGATGAAGCTAGTTCTGCTGCAGAGGTTGATATTGACGTAGAAAACATCTTTTTGGCAGACGGCGTTGTTGGCGTTGACGAGCGATGCTTTTGTTGAGCTTTCGTACAATCATATCGGTCCGGACAGCAATGCCCATCCTCTTTAATTGGTTCGCATCCATCAATGGGTTGATCACACTCTAACGGTCTACAGTGTACAACACCTCCCATGCAAAAGCATGTTTGACATATTATATTTGTTTGCGAAGAAGCATTTATTGAATGTCCAGCCAGCTGCACAGGAAGTACTGGCTCCCCTTCCGGCACGAACTGATTATTTACGAGGCAACCTTTTAAAAATTGCGGGACTTGAGTTGAACTTGGCAGTGTCTTCAAAATCGCGGTCTCATTAGATTGACCTATGATTAGTAGAATAATATAATTTAAAACATAATAACTCATTGGCATGCATAAAAAAACCTTAATTGTGCTATAATCATAGCAATCCCATAATGTAGCCCATAATTTGCAGGTACAATACACACAACATTCTTGGATAGCTTGACTTGATACTTATGTCAGACTGAAACTCATTTTGTTAACAAGCGGATATTGATTGATATCGCTGTAATAACACCGACATCACTCCTTCCTAGAGCGCATAATAAAATTTTCATGCTTGTTTTGCATATCTAACGTATCCAATATTCAACATTGTTGTTATGTATTAACTTTCATCGTTCCATTCATCCATTCTTGAAAGATTGAATCAATTTTTTTATCATAATGTTTTACGTACCGCAGTCATAGTTGGTGGGACAGCAAGCATAAGACCTAAACTTGGGTTTGCAGCCATTCATTGGGATGACACACTGAGGGCTGGAGCATTTCATCTCGCCTCTGATACAAAAACAGTATTGGCACAGAGTCGATGACCGCATGGCTGAACCTTCTGCGTAAACTGTACCGTCCAGAACGCAATATCCTACACGAACAATATGAGAACATTCAAAATCAAATTTATACACCCATACATTACATATTATCATTCAAGATTATTTTTCAAAGTATAAATATGCATGCGTATCAGTCTTACATAATACCATTCTTATAACCGAAGAACAATACAGACTCATTCTATTAAAACTTGAACTTTATGATGTTGCAAGTATTATGAATTACTTATGAATAATGTATTACATTATTAGGGGTAGTTAGAAGGAGGATTATATCAACTATCAAAAAACTTCGCTTTATTTATACCTCTTTTTTAAGAAAAAAAATATGCACATACATAATATGTTATTGCATCACTACATACATAAATTTGGATTTAACAATAACAGACAGACGGACATTACAAAGAGGAAAAGTTTGTAAGGTATCATGATGTACAGATTAAGGGTTGAATTCAAGTCAGATTCACGAGCGTGAGTTACAGATAATGGGTTTCAAAAGCAGGGACAGATAGATTGTGATTGAAGACAAGAAAAACGAAAACCATGGGAATCCTATGTTGCTTTTGTGGCGTATAATTAAGTTGCACGATGGGAGTGAAAATATCAAAGGTTTTTTTGAGATGTGCATGATGATCGATGTAAAGACTCGAGGCATATTTTATGCTGTATGTAAGTACCCGGAAATGATTGTTCTGTTTAATATAGCAAGAATGAGGTGCCCGAGAAAGAAGTCATCTGAAAATAAATTTATTCCATGTTTACATGTAAGCAAATCTTTTATTCACTTCATTATGGGAATCACGTGTCTATTTTCTAGCTAAATTCATATCGTTTTAAAAATCCAGCTTCCATGTCACATCAAATTGTATAACCTTAAAATACTTTCTTAATATTTATTGATATTTCTGTTACCGTAATTTTGATCAACATTGTACTTTGTGGTATAATATATCATAATATAAATATTAACTTTGCATCAATTCTTGAAATCAGAATCGTTTAAGACAATTTTTATCGCAATTTTATACGAAAAATTTACATGAGAGGCGCAGACTTGTGTGTAATAGTGCCCCATCCATATCATATTAGTAAAGTTTGCAATACAAAAGTTGCATTTTTACAAAATGATGGGTCAAATTATACTACGAGGCTATTTTCCTAAAAAATATGTGTAAAATTTAATTGTTTGCATGAAAGTACATATAGGTACCTTATCTCCATCTAATCCAACTTACATTGCTGCTGAGAGTGTGTGAGTACAGTTTCTTAACCCGTCTTTCTCGCAATTAGTCCTAATACTTTAATTGCTACGTAGAAATGTATTCGAGAACATGCAATGATTAAATGAATGAATTGTATGACAATTAACCATGCATGATATGTATCGCATCATGTTGGTGTTGTACCACACACCAAAAACCGTTTTGCAAATAATTTACATCATGCATTCACTTCTCCTCCCTCTTTCTCTCGGGCATTTTGAAACTCGCCCTCTCTCTCTCTCTCTCTTTCTAGCTTCACGAACAACTTTACTATCATGTAACTAACGGCAGTGATACTTGTGTAACTTGGCTCATTTATTTAATTTAGAGCTTCTGAAAAATAATGATCACTAAAAAAATATTTTCGACACAGGTCTCTAAAGAAAACGAACAGTTTCACGTATTTGAAGTTTTACTTTTTAAATAGCTAGACAAGAAACTTAATTTGGTAAATATTTATTAATGACTAAACTCACTAGGGAGTTCAAAATAACTAAATACTTGCATCATGCCGTGTGACCTGTTGGTAAAAGCAATTAATTTTAAACTAATCTCATGGTGATTACAAACAAGAGACAGTCATAAAAGTGCGAAAAATGCAACTGAACAAACAAGAGAGAAAGGATCGTTAAAAATTTGTCTTCTTTCCTGTACAATGAATGTTGTGACAACGATATGATACCCCTTTTTAGTCTCCTTGCGTCATTGTCCTCGACGGCCAAGGTATAATTTAATGTGCGACATGCATATTCATTACACAAGAAATTAAACACGTTTCATTGACAGAAATCGCAAGGCATTGTCGTGTACATAGCACATACCGTAAAAAACATGTAATTTATGCGTACTAAACAGGTAGTTCAGCGAGATTACAAAGATGTGAGTATCTTTTTTTAAACATCCAGCAACAATTTAACTTATTTAACATTCTACAAATTCTGATGAAACGTAAAATCGTGAATAAAGATTTTCTTTTTCCTTTGGATTACAAACCGCCCACTTTACTATCTTCACAATTATTGCCCAAGCATACATATAATACTGAGTATTACAATTTCCTTTTTTAGAAATTCTTGGTAAAATGAGACAAGTTTGTATAGCACCGAATATTTGCATTAAGTGGCAATTTTGCAAAAAAAATACAATGCAATTTGTCTTTCATTTTTGTCTCTCATTACTATACTATAAGACTCCATGACAAACAACTATTTTCTCCACTTGATTGAACTGTTGTGGTAAAAATATCAAATTTCATTCAACAAGAACTCATCATCATAATCCGCAACATCACTGTACTACCAACTACTACTAGATTGACTGGTGACCATAAACCGAGAAAAAAGTTAAATTATACGCATCACCAACACTAGTTCAATTTTAGTACTCCGTCGCCGTCGTCACCATCACGAACTCGTTTGAGTGTAAAACTAACTTTAAAACCACAAATCTCATCATCAAAAAACAACAATGGCGATTATGACTGCACACAGGGAAATGTAATAGAAAACAATTATTCAATGTTAAGATGCTATGTATGTAAAATATGTTCATATTATGCACGTCGTCGTCGTACGTGGATTATATAACGTTCCTTGTTCATTCATCTCTTTCTTTGTTTGTTAAATAAGTATCATCATCATCATCATTCTTTTACATTATCTTAATCAATTTCTTAGCAAAAGAATCCCCGTACATGCCAACATTTCCTTCAGAGGACGTTGTGAGGGAAACAATAGATAGATATCTTTGCTGAATATTTTACTATCTGCTTTTTATCATAATTTGTGTCTAACAAAATAAGGATATAATATATATTGTGTATCCTGGTACTGATAAAATAAATCACCCATTCAGCCGTTAACAGTGAAAAAATTGCAATTCACCATACAGTTCAAGTTCTATAAAGTGCATACACTTTTTTAAAGGATATTTTTTATTTAGATTACTGCTATTGTTTGTTTAAAACATTATGGTACTACTATCAATAAATTTTGTTTGTAAAAACAAATTTTCTGTTACATAATTGACATTACAATAATAAGGAGCTTTAAAAAAAAGGTGCTCACTATTTGTGCTCAAGTTCAAATTGATGCATCATCGACATCAGCTACATTATCGTCGTGTCGTGTTCGAATAAGTGTTCACCTCTGACAGAATTTTAAGGGGAATGTATCAGGTTTCGTTGACACTTGTACGTTAACTCACATCATTACATAAAACATGACATGGCGTTGACGATATGATGATGCTGGCTAAGTGCAAAGTGGGAGTGTCATGTCGTGCAATGCAATTTACATGTTTCTATGCCAGTGACTGTGTACCGAGTGCCGGTACGGTGCGGTGTGCATAAATAACTAAAAATGGGACTTGTATCATGAGCGTAAGTTGTGTTGCGAGCAGAGACGACATGAATGTCAGGAATTTACAATGAACATAAATTCAATATACTCATTAAGTGCTAATAAGAATAACTCTTCACTGATGCTTTAGCTATCTAGCTATATAGCAAAAAAATTGCAATATCATTCTCATAAAAATACGCACTTTCAGAGCCTACTTATCCCGTTGTGTACTTTACCTCAATTTTATTTCAAACTTATCAAAAACCTACTTAAGCCCCTTCAAGTATTCATTCATTTAGTAAAAATTCGGCACCAATTAAATCCGCATTAACCATGCATAAATGAATGCACCTTTTGAATGAGTATTTTTAAGATGAAGTGTATTTTCGTGCATGAAAATAAACTGTGCTGGTAAAAAGAGGAATTACTGACTTGCAATAACTAAACTAACAATCAGTAGTACAATTTAAACACAAACTGACATCCAAAATCAGCAGCACCCTATGTGGTTCCTAACAATAATGCATCATAGTGTTCCGCAAATTTCATGATCAATGATTTCATCGGGTGAAATGGTTGTTGAACTGACCATGAGAGATAAAACCAACTATTTCCACTTACTTAACTTCACATTTACCAGTCACAGTCTACTTTTAAAACCTGTTATCTAATTGATGTCTGTAACGATAATAAAATATCAGAGATGATTTATAAATAAATTATGGCATGTTAATATGTACGTACTAACGTCAATCATAAAATTGTCTTTGCGTAAAAAAAGTAACGGAAACGTTTTTTTAAATTCGCTCATTTAAAAAAGATCTTTTGAGATAAGCTCATTAAATAAAATAATCTTGATTTTATTTTTCAATATTTAATAGCAACATTGTAAAACTTACCGCCTTGGTCCTTCGTTTCATTGGAGACGGAAGCCATCACAGTTTCGTTCGAAACGTTGACAGGAAATCTTTGCTCCCGAGAGATTTTTTTTGTTGCCTCTGCAAAAATATCCCAAAATTTATTTTAGTAAACATTAATATGACGGATCGGATACAGGGAGAAATTTATATAATTGTTCATATTATGTATTTTATGCTGCGTAACAAGTAAATATTAGGGTGCCCAACCGGAAAATGTTTTAAAAAACAAATCCCTATTCCGTAAAATGCTACATGAGTTATCAAGAGATTTCCTTTGTGAATATTATGTTAACATTTAGGCAACAAGAAGAAAACTTGTTGCATGGAAGATAATTAGTATGGTGTTTAAGCGGAATTAATTAATTTTAAGATTCTCTCAAAGTTTAAACGATGGTAAAAAGTGAGGGATTCATTTCGAAGAGGAAGGAACTCGCTAACATGTGTATTCAAACCTTTTAAGCTAAACGCTAAAACACACATTATCTATTAAACAGTGCATTGACGCGCTGAAAACATGCTGCATCTATAAAGTATACTACCTTACAGATTTTATGGTGAAAAGGAAACAGCACCTGGGATTTGGCTCTCTGCTAATTGTACTAAAATGTTGTTCACCACAGAAATGGCATATTAGTGTTTTAGGATGTTTCAAGGGAAGAGAGAATAAATAAATCTACTAAATACATGACATAATAACAACAACACGTACCGCATTTTAAGCTTATTTAAGGCAGATTTTATTATTCTTTCTGTTTTTTAAATGGAGTTCCGCAGTAGCTTTTCACGGTTTCAAGATCCTATAAGCCATTCACTTCTCATTTCGTCTCAAATACATTCAAATGATTATGTGCGAAACCTGCGTGAACATCCTAAATTTCCTCCTGACAGCGCATAAATGAGATTTTCAGCAAAAACGAATCGCACCTACTAAATCATTCTCTTATTTTCACGCGAATTACCAACTATTGCATCTTGTTGCGTGTGAGCTTTTTTATGAAGGGCATTAACAACTTTACGGAGCCGAAAAGAATTTGAATGAACAAACAAAAGGTAAACAATCACTGAGGTGATGTACTGTTTCATGAAATATGGTTGTTGACGATGTTGTTAATGATGATGAAGCTTCTTTCTTACCCTGACCATGGCAGACGAGATGGGAGCAGCATGATTTAGCTTTATGAACCACAATGCATCCGGGTGGGGGAGGTACCGGTGTTTCAGGGCAGATTCTCAGCTTGCATACCACAACTGTCCCTTTACACTGACACGCCAGGCATGGTTCGTCCGTTGACACTTCTTCTCCGTTATTGTAGAACAAGGTTTTATAGCGACACCCTACAACACAAAAAATTACATAGTCATCTTTTTTGCATCTTTTTAAAGTAAGCACATTTTAATACTAACTTTTACGCATTAAAATTACACCATAAACAAAAAGAAGGAACAGGAACAGTTACAGCTTCTTTTAGTTTATTTACATTTAGGTGCATTGTTTTATGACATCAATCTTTTTAGTCCTCATGGTGGTATTGGTGGTATAGTATGGCTTGATTGTGACTTGCCGTTCTATTTCGGCCATTTTACAAAGTGACAATAGTAAATGAGACTATTTTTAGGCTTGGTTTGATAATGACTCTTACTATTTTACTTTTAGTAACGCATCTGACGTGAATGAAAAAAAAGTACTGTAGACAAAGGATGATATTTTATATGCGTATTGATGGATACGCTATTAGCTCACCGTTATCTCATTTTATTGCGTACTTGAAACGTTTTTCGTAAATGCACAGTAAAAATTGTCATTAGCAGTTCAACCGTCTCGTATAACGTAAAATTTAGTAATCGTTGTATTCATTTCCATAAGAAAGCAGGTGGTAGGTGGCTATACGCTTTTATATGGAAATTTGAAAATTGTTACGCAAAAGCACTAAACTTTTATATCCAAAGTACAGTATTGTTGGTTTGCAGTTAACACCAAACATAATTTTTTATCATTAAGTGACAATATGGGGAAACGCATTGAAATAAATGACATCAATTACCTGCTGCATTTCAAACCTTCCGTATTTTATTTCATTTTTTATGAATGTTTTAAATAAACATGACTGATGTTACCTAGTCTCGTTGAAATTTTCATGTCACAGGGTTTTTTCATCTTTTTCTTTTTACATTATCACTTGACTGCTATCGAAAAGAATTAGCTGCGCATGAATTGCTGAATGACAAAAAAAGAAGATCCGAAGAAATTGTTATGGGAACTATTTTGTGTGTCACTGTCACCCACAACATCGGAATAAGTACATGTAACATATAATGCATATCAAATGCCACAACATAACCAAACATGCATTTGTCAAATTACTTCATCATCATCATCTTTTTTTATATCATGGAAAATTCTCTTGCTATTTATAAAACGCAAAGATAAAATGCATTCGTGTTAAAACGAATGTGCTGATTAAGGATAATTTATCCGAAGGAAAAAATTGAACCAATCTCATGCCTTTTAAAATGATAATATTTTAGTATAAATGTCACCCTCACCGCAAACCCAGCACCAAACACAAAGGTGAATCCCAATTTGTGTAAAACTCGTAAAGAAAATTACTGCAGTAGTAAATACACACCAAGCTATATTTTCCTGATCCTTGTCGTCAAGTCGTTAATTCAAGTAATGTTAAACTTATCACCTAGATAAAAAAACATGTCCTACTCCTCACCTCACAACTCTCACATAATTTTTCAGCAATGCAATGTGACAAAACTGAAAATTGGATAATGATAGTTCTTAAATTTGTTGAACATGATGACTTCATC
Source organism: Entomobrya multifasciata (assembly GCA_034693345.1). NCBI lineage: Eukaryota > Metazoa > Arthropoda > Collembola > Entomobryomorpha > Entomobryidae > Entomobrya > Entomobrya multifasciata. The sequence goes on from JAQFXM010003692.1 coordinate 17,119, forward strand.
AGGAAAGAGACATGATACGCAAGATGTTAAAAATAGGAAGAAGCATGAGTGACACAGTCATGAAACTCGGCCGAAGAACCGAAATTATGTACTTATGTAAATTACATCTTAAACGGTGATCATGGTTACCCTTTTACTTATTTCTAAAATAAACGATTTGTCAAAATTAGAGCCTTCACTGTGCAGCGGTCTGGTAGAAAAGGTAAAAAAGCGGATATTTTTGTTGATGTGTTCTCCGTGTACATATTTTGAGTGCAATGTGCACAATAATTACATGTAATTTTGTTTTTCTTTGAGAGGGGTCCTTCTTTTTTGAGGAGATTGTACACAAAAATAACGACCATTCATTAACCATTGCGATTTATGATTCTTCGTGTTTATCCAAAAATCATGAATTCTGTCAGTGGGTACACTTAAATTTTAAACCCTTTTCACGGAAGCAAGACAGACAAATAGTTTCGTGTGATTTATTGTAATTCTGTACGCTTAGAAAAAACTAGGACGGGGATACTTGAAACGGCACAGTTTCATGTTTGCGTAAAAGTTGTACTTTACTGTTGTATGATCTGTTCATGTAAACTATTAGCTGGCAAAATTTTAATGATAAGGTGCCGTGTGTACGGAACAGGGGGAGGTTGAGAAGCGCTGAAAAGTAAAACTAACAGAGAAAAGGCTACAAACAAAACTGCTAATCTCGAAAAAGTAACAATGTGGATGTAAAAGAGATTTTATGATGGCGAGTGCGAGTCGATGCTGGTGATAAAACAAACAAAGTGCAAAAAATGCGTTGTTCACGGTGCAAAACGTTATAAGTCTTTTATTATCGCTGCATGTTATATTCGAAACTAGATTAAAGATCATCGCATCTCTTTCGCGTATCTCAAACTTTTCAAGATTCTCTGAAAATAGTAATGATACATCATCTTATCTTATTCTCTGTGGCAGCTTACATAAGAAGGTGCATTATGCTATCAATTATGCAAAGAGATGAGGAGAGGTGATGATGAACGTGGGTTGGCGAACCGGAAAGCGAGATTTATTCCATTCCATCATTATTATTTCAGAAATGATTGCAGAGTTCTAACTGGTTTAGTACATTTTAAAATGCAATAAAACTACATGAACATTTTTGAATATTTCAACAGAGCAAACAGACACCAGCAGTGAATTAGAAATATAATGCGCAGACTCCTCATCAATTCTCCTATTAGCAACAATAAATCCAATGGAAAGAAAGGTGGAATATTTGCCAAAGATCTACATATTTATCATTTTTACACAACTTCCGTGTAAGTCATCATTTTGCGCATGTATTTATCCCTGCATTAGAAATGATAAAAGTGCAAATTACTGCAACGCTGAACAATTGTTGAAAAAATTTGCTCTAGCTGTCCAAATCGCATTTTGATCGCGAGGAGGCAGTGAAGCGGTATCTTAAACGGATCATTGATTTATTTTTATACTTGTTACATTTTTGCTACGGTGTATTTGTGGCACTCACTACAATACATCTTAAGTATGTTTGGTAGATATTTTGCGGCTAATTTACTAAGGCATGCTATGATAGTGTCGAAGGTGTCAGTTATCTGTTTGCGAAAAACTAAATCCGCAGCCGTACAATGTTCCGTAGTTACCATAGCTATCTTTATTGTCTTGTTTTTCTACAAATTAACTACAGATATGTATGAATGATAACAAATCTAGAGATGATGAGCTTATTATTATATCATTTTTTGATACTGACATATATATAATTGGCCTAGCACCTTATATTAAATTCGGGCCGCTCAACTTGAACGTATATTACGGGAAGAAGATTAATAATTTTATGAGGTTAGGATAAATGTTTACATGTTTAAAATCAAAGGAAATTCGAATGGTACAGTTACAACCAGAATTCATTTCAAAAATGTATGTATCTGACCCGAATATTTGAAAACGCTCAAAATTATCAAGTCCTTTCAAAATAACCGAAGTCCAAAAATATATAGGTACTAGACTACTAATCTCACCACTCATTAAATTCTATTGTGAATTGCGTTTCATTGTACCCTATTGTACTGGTACACGTTACATGCTTAAAGTGAAATGGTAATGTAGTGACAAAATATACACCTCTCATTAACAAGTCATGTCAAGACATGATGAGAAGACGAAGATGAATTGATGAACATTATATGACATGTCATGTAATGTAGT
>JAQFXM010003693.1:0-19316 GCA_034693345.1 Entomobrya multifasciata
CTTCTCATCGTATATGTACATTTGAGTGCAAAGTTATGCTGTTATGATGGTTAAAAAGTAGTGAAAGAGAGAAGCAGTAAAGTGAGATCATGATAATAATGTTATTAGGGAGCAATACACTTTCTTACTATACAGTCATCCGCCACCACCACCACTCACTCGGCTCACCAAAAAATCCAACTACACCTTATACTACATTGTATGCAGTGCTGTTGTGCGTGGTGAGTAACTATAATTATGATACACGGAGAGAACAAAATAACACAGTACGGTGAAATGTTCCGACAGACTTAAATATTTTAAAAGAAACTACTTTGAGTAGAAAGAGAAGAGAACATTTAAAATAAAACATAATACTAGAACAACAATTTAAGCTTTAATCATTTCCTTTATTTTTTCCGATATATTATTATATTGTAGGACAAAAACACACACACACGTACATATCTCAATGTACTTGTAAAACTTTTACTTTTTGTTCTTTTTACATATACACATCAGGGCAGCATTTAATAGATTTACTTAAGTTTTATTTTCTTTCGTGATTGAAATTTAGGGACAGTTGCATAATCAAAGATCTCAATTGTTTTGAAGCTTTTACTATAAATTAACAAATGTGAATCCATTGAGCTATATATTATAAAAATTTATTGTGCATCTCAACAGGGAAATTTAATGGATTCCAGTTTTTTATTTTATTTTCTTTTTCTCAACTGATCGCTCTTCACATTCACGTCCACGTTCTAGTAGAACAAAGAATATTAAGGAAAACTGAGAATAAAAAAAAACGGAACGCCCAAGAAAAAAATCTGAAAGTTGGAGATAACCAGTGATATTATATTTTGTGGAGCACACAGCACAGGTAGTCAATCATTTCATTAATCTAATTATGAGTTTCATCTTATTATATTGAGTTTTGAAAGTTTTAGTCCATATAATAAGCTAAGTTTAGAAAATTAATGAGGTGATGTTTCATGTGTATTTATAGTCGACCATTACAGTTTTAGTGTTCACATGATATGCATAATATTTTCCTTGGAAAGGATAATGATCTGATGGGGGGAGGTTCTTTACCAAGTAACTTGGTAGAGTAAATATTTAGGCAGTTTCATACTAAGATGCCTCATCATATTGATAGATACATTGTTGTTCACTTAACTTTAAATATCATCAAATAGACAAATACTCAAATCTCCTTACTCCAAGCATTCTTTTTTAGTTTACTTACTACTTCATTCAGATCAGATCCCTCAGTGTCAGTGTTACCCAAAATTCTTTTTTCATAGAAGTATAGTAAACCAAGCATGGATATAAACGATTAGTAAAACTGAATGGAAGATATAGAGATATTGAATATTTGCATTAGCGTATTGGTCATAAGCTTAAAATTCTTCATGTTCAATGTTAGGCAAGTATTTACAAACGATACGATGTCACTATGATATTGAAGTATTTATATGCACATCTTCTTGTGCAATTTATGTATTTGGTTCATTTCCATGTTATACACGATTTAGAGTTTGCCTTACGACTTGTTAATTAGCATAAATATAGTTTATCATGTTGTGTCAAAGTCAAATCAACCGTCATCGCATGCGTGATGCGTTCCCGTCACCGTCTCCAGTAGTCATAGTCATGTCGCATCATACAGCAAAACTCTAAAAGGGAATAAATAGTAGCTTAAAACCACAATCATAAAAAATATATAATCATACATGCATATAAAAAATGTATTTTTTTTCGTTTTATGTGAGTTAACTTTTGTGAATAATAAAAATGTGTTTGTCGTAAAAGTGTCGATCGAGTATCTTCTTGTACGTACAACAAATGCACAAAATATTTTTCTATTGCCAATTGGTTGAAAATGTTTACGACATGACATGTATTGACTAGAAGATGTTTCGCTGTGAATTATCAAAGTTACCAGGATCATTATCATTAGCGTTTTTATAACTCAAGTAGATTTAGAATATTATTGCCATTTCCCGTGTGATTGCATATCATTATATCTATATGTCGCAACTCACATGTATTCAGCTCTTAATTTAATTTCACAGATAACATCACAATACAAGTTTGTAGTTTGGTTGTGGATGTGATCTTCTCAAAGTATAGTTTTTTTAGTGAGTTATAGTTTTGTAGTTTTAATTATTTTGTTGTACTTAAAACTGGAAATATAAAGATTGTAAAAATTGAGGCATCAACGAAACGCGTTTAAACTGAGGGATACATAGCGCAGCAGTGGTAAGACAATCATGCTAATTCAGGTTTTGCATGCATCCATCCCATGCAACGGCTCTCGCTTGTAAGTCTTGGGATTTGGGATACTTGGGATTGGAATGGGTAGAATTTTGCATGACGGCCAAGGATCTAAAGTAGATTTTTTGGAATTCAGGTTAGGTGTTGTCGTAAAGGTTAAGTTTAAGACCCACTGTTTATGTTTATAGTGAACAGTATTTTGTGAGTGGTATTAGGCAAGTCTGTGGTTAAAATTCAATTTCTGGAAAACCAAAAGTAAAAGGAACAGATAAATAAATGTTCTTAGCACATTCGTTCATGGCTTGTTTATTGCAATTGCATGTATGCATAGCTAATTTTAGTTCGCTCGATCAAATCTAAAGAATTTTTAGTAAAGCTTTAAAAAAGTGATAAAAAACTAGCTTCCATTCATTTGAATAGTTGTACGTGCTATTGTTGATTAGGTAATTAGATGTACGAATAAAATGTTTTGCAGATTTTATTACTTTTATTTGGAGGTAATTGTCAGTGTGCATAAAATAAATTAGCGTGCACAAGCATGTAATAAAGTCTAGAATATAGTGTTTTGTAAATCTTCCCAATGGCATTTGTTACATGTAATGATGAAAAATTGCAATTTTGCATATTATTACACTTATATTTGAGGTAACGTTTGTATTGGTTGCTTCGTTTTAGATTAACAGCTTGCGATAATAAGCAAAATCCTGAGTTAGGATATGAGGTTAGGTACCACGTATGCATCGAGAAATTTAACAATTTTTAACGTTTAAATTACAAAAAAGCTAGTTTAGTGTAACCGACGTAATGTACCCAAAAATATTTTTGTTTTACTGATCGTTGTGCTAGTATATGCCGTGACGAACTTGTAATTTTTATAATTTTTTTGATCCGTAGACTGTTAATTGTTCGTCCAGGACTGATAGAATACTTAGTCACCAGCGAGTTGATTTAATCAAGAATTCATCTTTAAGTACTTTCTGAAGAAGCACGAGAAGAGCAAATCATGGCAGCGACACGTCGTCTTCAAAAGGTCAGATCAATGAAGTTTTATATTTATTATATTTAAGTATGCAATAATATTAGTATTTATCTAATTGAAATTTTCATTATGAATTATTCCGTACAGGAGCTACAAGATCTTCGCACCAATGGCGTTAGAGCTTTTCGGGATATAAGTGTAGATGATTCAAATATTCTTTATTGGCAAGGGCTGATCGTACCGGTACGTTTCTCAATATTTAAACTTAAAACACTCTTAATTTTATGGCTATTTCTCTGTTTTATTTCAATTAGTTAATTGCTTCACTGTTTTTTGTGTATTTATAACAGGAGAATGCTCCTTACAACAAAGGTGCCTTTAAGATAGAAATAAATTTCCCTGCGGAATATCCTTTTAAACCTCCCAAAATCAATTTTAAGACCAAGATCTATCATCCAAATATTGATGAGAAGGGTCAAGTATGTTTGCCTATCATTAGTGCGGAGAATTGGAAACCAGCAACAAAAACTGATCAAGGTAATCCAGAAACATTTCACTGAAATTCTATATAATTTTTTTTAAACTGGTTTAGAACTTAAATATAGCTAAAGTTCCTTTTAATAAAAATTGTGAATATATTTATTTATGTGCAGTAATCCAGGCACTCGTTGCACTTGTAAATGATCCGGAACCTGAGCACCCGCTTCGGGCTGACTTGGCGGAAGAGTACGTTAAGGATCGTAGGAAATTCTTTAAAAATGCTGAGGAATTTACACGAAAACACAGCGAGAAGCGACCCGCTGACTAAGTTTGTGATTCCAATGTCTCTCAACCAAAGTGCAACCTGTCATTATTAATATTCTGTACGTTATATAATTATAAATTAATTGGATAATAACACCACTTCGGTATTGTTCTGTAATCGATCACAAAAAAAGAAAATTTTACGTCTGTCAGTGTGTTTATTTGTCTTTGTCATATAAAATGTCATGTCATTTCATTTGGAATCGTAGTTTATTTACTAATTTCATTATCAGAGACCATATTTGTATAATATATAATATAATATGATATCCTTAATTACTGTGATTTTATAGTGCAATGAGCATTCATATTAGTGCTTGATTGCAAGCATTTTCGAGACTTCCACGTTCACACGATAACCTGGTTTCATTTTCAGTTAAAGTGCATATGAGACAAAGCTAAAATTAAACTTTAAAAATGTTTCAGCCAACAGCAATCACAGTGATAAAGATCATGACAGCATAATATATTAAAGTAATGTTTAAAAAATATATACTTTGCAGTTTTGGTCAGGTGAAAACTTTGAAGATCAGGAGTAGTACTAAAATGTGTAATGTATGTATGTATTAGTACTGCGGATACTTGGTTTTGAAATATTCTGCACAGTGGACAGTTTGTGTTAGTGGCAATTTGTCATGCCGACCATAATATTCGAAATCCATTTAGCACAAAAATAAACTGTACACGAGAATGATGTCGCAAATAATCACACTTGCCTTTAGTATAATCAGAGAGATGTAATTTATGGATAATGTTTTACATGAAAAAATGACAATACGGTAAAAAATATACCCATTGTTGCATCAATCTTGCTCCAGATACCGGTGACGAATAAAATATATTTATCCAAGACAAGCAGTATTGTTCAATCACATTATTCACTAATATTTAACTGATGATGAAAGTGATTATAAATAAATATGCTGAAAATACGAGAATAATATTTAACGCTAACATTTTAAAAATTCAACATTTTAGTAAGCACAGTTTAGTAACATGGTTCGCACATTAGATCATAGCATCACGAGCACTTCCTCAAAAAATAATACTTTTTTATATGAAACCTGAGTCTCTGAGTGATGATAAAAAAAGTCAATATATATCATTTTTAATCTAAGGAACTTTCGGTTCCTTTTTTTCATTTTCCCACGAAAATCATGATTTTGGCTGATACAAATACTGAATACTGAAAACAAAGTGTAGGCAGCAAGTTGGGTATTAATTTTAAGATGGATATAAATAAATAACAATAATGTATATATACACAATTATATACATAAAATACGTACATGGAAAACATATTTGATGTTAAGAAGAAAAAAGCTTTTATCATATTACATAAATGTAAATAATGATAACCTTCTGAAAAGGTTATCTATAGCAACATATAAAAATACATTTAATTGTTTCTATGTAAGTACAAAAAAGAGGAAAATATTTATTAAAAAATTATAGCTACAACCACATTGACAAAAATGATGAATGAAATATTGCTACAAAAAGTGGTAAATTGGATATTAAAAGGGCTACTTCAAATTTGATATTGCATTGTTGTAATTGCACACTTGCATAGCACTTGAATTTGCATAGCATATAGATTCATGATATGACAGGAATACTTTTCACCGTTAACAACTCGACTGCATTCACTAAAAGTAATTGGTAATGTGTTAAAAGCAAATACTCGAATCGAATGAGTCATCATAAAACAAAATTATAAACTTGACTTCGATTTGACGATTTTTTTTCTCCTGACAGATTTCATTTCATGACAGAGTCTTAACGATTTCTATACCAAAGCAATGTCCTTGCGTTGCATGTCGCAATTGCGATTTTAAATCTTACCGCCAAAAGGACTGCATCACATTTTCAAAGTTTTGCAATTATTTGTATGTTAAAAGTCACACTGCCTTAAAACAACGGCTGGTTGGCTGCCTCGCTTCATGGCATCATAGCAAAAGTAAAAATTGACAAGTGCTAGCCGGCTGCCGTTTTCTCTTTGTTTCTTGAAGTTAGCTTGTCAGACGCATAAGTAGATTTTTCCCATTTATGCAGCATCAGTAGTATACGCCTGCAGTGCAGAGAAGTTCAGAATAACGAATAGGTAAAATATTTTTTGCTTCTTAAATGATATATGAAATCTTCCTGAATTGAAGTGAAAGTTTTATGTGGAGAAAGTTCAAAGTCAATTTGAAAACTTGCCCGTTTACATTCATTTTTATGGATTTGAACTATAGTGTTAAAATTCGTATGTGAGCATTTTAAAAATCCGTAACAGGTATTTTCATGAGGAATTATGGTTATTCAAGTATTCCTTCATCTGGTGAAAGTTCTAGAGTGAAACTAAATATTATAGACCAAAGTTCTCTCTTGACTCAACTCACCTTTTTAGTCGCATGTACACCCCCGTACGCTGAAGTTCATCGTGTTTAACTTTAATTTCGGGGACTTCCAGGTCACAGCTCGTCCTTCGCCTTCCATCAAGTTTGAATGTTGGATGCCGTCAAGGTGAGTCAAATTTATGCGTTTTTTTATGCTTTATGTATTAAAATGCAAATCGATGTATGAATTAATATATGATAATGATATTTGATAAATGATTTGTTTGAATCCACAATTTGAAGGAGTCTCATTAACGCAATTGTTTTTCACCAAACGAAAATATAAGCTTGGTAAGAGTTAATCAACTGATTTCTTTTAGATGTATGTATGTATAGTTCACTAATTTTTAAGATGAAGTAATGATTCAGTCAAGAGGTCCATAATATCCAAAACATTTAAAATTCGTAATAAATAATGAATCATATTCGTTTTTATTCACACAGGATTCACGACTCATGATCATTATTATTTTTCTTATTTTACAACTGGACGCTATTGCAACATTATGAATTAATGTCGCTATTATTATCATTATGTACGAGGAGATTATAACACGGGGATTATTTCTTTAAATAGTTTGTATATTATTTAACTAACAACTAATTAATTTCTTACTGGCATGTGCTTTCCTCTGGTAAAATAACATGTATAATTACTTTGTATGATACGTCACTGAGGGAGAAACAAAAAGCTATTTTTTAAGAGCCAGTGACCAGTATAAATTATTATATTTTTTTTCGCCTTTAAAAACCTTTGAAAATGCTATATAGATGGAAACTCTCAAAAAACACATTTTCTCTTTGCACTCAGTGATATTATTTTTATGTATGTAGCAATAATAATAGTAATGATAATAATAATAGTAATAAAAAGTAGTAATTTATATTTTTTTCTCTTCCTGTTACAGCATGACATATTTTTTTTCTTTCTTTCTTCAAGAGATACTGAATAAATGTATTACAAACCTATTGGATATATAGTCAGCCAGTTCCAGAGAAGAAATCAGTCCGAATCAATCGTACAGTGGATTCGATCCATTTTTTAAATAAATTGCTTTATCAGTTTTGGTTTGTTCATTTCTCATTATTATTTTTTTATATACTTTTCAAAAAAATGTTTTACAGTTTGTCGTGTCCTGTCATATCCCAACCAATTTCTCATTTATTTTTTTAATCGGTAGATTTTTTTTATACGTTCGTATTAAAAAAAAGGAAAACTTTTCACAAAACTTTCACAATATTCGGCAGAGAGATGATGTGTGTTTTTTTTCAAATATTGCATGTTTTTTTCTGTTTGTGGAAGTTTAAAAAAAAAATTGCTACAATTTTGAATAATTCTTGTTTGAAAAATTATACAGTGTTTTGTGACATTGATGACTGATTATAGTATTTTATTTTTTGGTTGAAACATTTTTCTTTTTGTATCAATAATAATAATAATCATAAATTATTATTATTTATATATAGCCTGGTAAAATACTAACAGTAATGATTATGATTTTTACTTATTATGACAACAATCACATAATGTTTTGAAGAAAATACACACATGTATACATATGTATAATAGGTAAATTCTATTATCAGTTACATAAATGTTTATGGACTATTGGGTATTTTGTTTTTAATAAAAATGGATGTGTTTAGTTAAATCTTATCTCTTATCTGACAATATATTAACAACCGTAAAATTATACAATAATAAAAAGATGTATTTTCCTCTGCATCTAAGTCCTAAATATATAAATGCAGAGTTTTTCTTTATATCAAATATTACGATGGTAAATGTACTCAATCGTAAAATTACCTAAAGCTATACAGAGATTTTTTGAGGGAGGGGGACTTTTTTTTATTGGATGATGTAATAAATGTTACAGTACATGGTTAATTTTAGTTTTTTTTACTCTTTTCAGCACAAGCAAGCAGTTTCTTCTTTGTATAATCATAATAGTAATAATAATAATAACAACAATAATAATATTTAAATTAAAAGCAGCAGTGCATTTTTTGTTTTCATTTCATCAGTACAGCAAAACAGTATGCACAGTACTTGTGTTTTAAAAGTTACTAAAAATTAATCTGTTGTAAGTATTCTTTTTTTGTATCTATCTACCTTAATGCATATATGTGTTATGCAAGTAGAACGGAGTAGTAATAATTTACTATATCAAAGTACGATAATAATAATATTATACTTAGTTGATATATAAATAGGATCGAAAACTAATTTTTACTTGTTTTAAGACAATCTGGAATGCTCTGAGTATATGTATCATTCTACGAAGATTTTTTTTAGTAGGTTGTTTTTTTCTCCCTTAACTCTTACTTTTTTCATTTTAAAGAACAGCAGGTGACGATTTTTTGTTGATAGATAGAACAATATCAAACCCAGGTATTTAGACAGTTTTTTGTGTTTTTTTTTGTAGATATTTCTCAATCAGAATAGAATGCATTGACATGCATAATAACAATAATAATAAATTTTTAAACGTACATACTACATACACAAATTGTAGCTTGAATGAGTTATTAAAGATTTTTTTAATGATAACATAATTAACGATTTTATGTTTTTTTTTGCACATATCATCATTTTGTAATAATAATATGTAACACTTTGTTTTTTAAAATGTATTGAAGCATACAAGACATCATCCCATCCCCATTATTTTGCCTTTTTATATAATTTTTTTCTGTATCACTCAAAACAAATACATCAAAGAAAGGATTTTTTTCTCTTTTTCTCACCTTCGCCTTCCATTTTTACTTGAGAAGTTTTTTTTACTTTGACTTCCTGTACAAGTCGAAGATTTTCGTATTTTAGGAGGCATATTGCATGCATGTAATATTTATTTTATAATGTTCACATATTACACATTTTCTGTATGTATACTAAATTCCCATAATAATAAATATAGATACATAACTACAAGTTAATAAAATACATTTTTAAATAATTACATACACAGTTGTTGTTGTGGCTGGTTTCTTTATTTTTTTTGTAATGGATGTAGACCACATATTTGCAAGGAGTTTTTATTTATGATGAGAGGTTAATCATGAACGTTACATGAACAAGGACATTTTATGTACTCGTGATCAGTTCAAAGTTTTTTAATTTGCATAAAAATATGCAGGAGATAAAAAAAACTCTGAACTGAAAAAGGAGATCCCCTAGTAATGGAATATTGTCATTTAATCATACTACAATGCCATCAATCAAATAAAAAGAATTTTATAGCCATTCTTCACACTCATATATTATTAATTATGTATCCCGACTCAAGTCTAGTTTGGCATTTTTTTAGCAGGTGTGAACCGATTTTATTCTCACTCTCACTAAAACAACCAGGTGTAAAAAAAATCTTTTTACGCAATAATAAATAATTGTACAAGATGTTGCTGATAAAGAGACAATAGTGTAATATAAATTATATAACGTAACTGCAAAAGAGTAAATATAGTATTAAGAAAAAATGTTCCAATCAAGACCGGAAAACCAGCACCGAACCAATCGAATCCATTCTTTTTGTGTGTAAAACTGAAATAAAACCTACAATTCTAAAAAAAATGCTCATACTCACCAGATTTTAGTTAAATAATCATGTGTAATTTAGTCTCCATGATATTATAACTATAAAAAGACTGTGCAATTATACGGTGTGTTAATGGTAAATATGAGTTAAATATTATATGCTTATACATTTCTAACTTAAAATAAAAGCTGATTCGTACTTATTACACCACTGGGATATTTTTTCTCCACCAGATATACAAAGTATAATGATAATATTGAATTACAACAGAATATTTTTTATGTAATTAAATTTTGTGTTTGTGTATTTGTGTTTTGTTTTGGGTTTTCTTCAGTTATTTAGAGACAGACAAACACTACAGTTTTTTTTTCTTCGTAGAAACTGATTTGTTTATAGGCATTTAAGGTGTATAGCAATAATGTTAATCGCTCAGAGATATTTTTTACAGAGACAACAAACAACATTTAAAACTGTTTTTATTGAGAAAGGAAATCTCGAACTGAGATTGCACATATATAACTTTTTGGTACTCACATTCCCTATCTAAGAAAAAAGTTCAGTGTATAGATCTTGAATACAATTTGTTTATTGAAACATTATTAGGGATTTTGTCAAATTGAAATATTTTTTCTTCGAATTAACGTTTTTAACGTCTGTGTATTTTGATGTTGATTTCACTTTTTCTTCTGGGTAAATTAATTAATTAATGTCCTATTTACCTATTTTATATTGTATAATTTATTTATTGATTCATACATACTTATATTATGACCTATTAACTACTTACTTAAATTTTAATTAGAACAGTAGGTACTTATTTCATTACCAGTAACTGAATATTAGTAATGGAGTTTACAATAGACTAGACTTGTCATTTACAAAATTTTTCTTCCTCGTAATACTGACCAACATCCATTTCTGAGTTCATCGCCAGAGTCGCATTGTTCAAAACTGAGAAACCTATGGAGAAATATAGAACAAAAAATCGAAAACTCAAAATTTATTGCTAAAAGGAGCAACCACTTGTGTCATTGCTTACGTGAGATAACACAAGTCTAAACATGTAATAAAAATTATAAAAAGAAGTAAATTATAATAAAACCGTACCGGTTGAATTGACAGCTGTGTTAACGTAACTCGCACCTCCTGCAAAGGGAACAATGACAATAGTATTGATACAAAGACAAGTGGTTTGAAAGCGTTTGGGAATCACCAACAAGTTCCCAGTTGCTTTTCTCCTTTAGGAGGTAAAAAATTACCAATAGGAGAATTCGCAGTTTTTTCAACAGTGATAGCAGCCAATGGAGATGAACTGAGTTTCGTAGCTGTTACTAGACTGATAGGTCCACCATTAGATACTCCGTTCACTCCATTTACCCGTCCCAATACCTTCTTCCCCGAAATCTTATCTCCTGTAAAAAAAACAAATATGATCATCATTAATACCAAAAAATAACTTTCTCCGAGAAATCATATCAGAAATGGATATTAATAAATTTTATTTCATTATTGCATAATGTAAGTACCTGAATGGCAGTTATTGACAGTGAGAGAAAGGGGATGATGTTGAGAGTCACCCGAATCATCAAGCTCGGATTCACTTTTGGAAATTTGGATAACGTCAACCGAGCTGTGACTCTCGCTATTATGAGAGTAGCGTCGATTCTCGATTGTGACAGAATTGGAGACAGTGCCATTACTTCCCTCAATTCCAATGTCCACATCATCCGGCACGATAGACTGCCAGTCTACCTGATCCCATTTTCCCAACATATCTTTCTTCAGGGAAGATATCTTTTGTTGCAGAGAAATCTTTTCCCTAGCCAGTCGCTCCATTTCATGTTCAAATTCACGCTCCTTCCTTTTCAAATTCTGTAAATTTAATATTAAAAATGTCATTAAATATTTATGCATGCTCGTTAATGTCCATTCCGCAATTGACATGAAACTTTAAAGATGACAAGTGAACCATGGATGATGTATGGTGTACCTAGTATTTTATGCCTCGATTTTTTATTAACCATTGCTAGTCAATTAGATATATCTTTTCCTCATACCTTTATTGACTTTTGCGGTCACTAACTACAGTCTTCATAAAACAACCGGCTAGAAATTCTGCATCGTGTCGTAAAAACTGTATGAACAAGGTATTATAATTGTTATGCACAAACATGATATTTAGGTCCCTACATTATAAAATATACTTGCTCATTATTAAAAATGCCTGGGTAAATGTCTTTAGCGTGTGGTAAAAGAATGTAGTTTTATTTGCGATGCAGATGAAGATAAGAAAACAAGTATGGCCAATTGTAAATACTTGAGAGCACTGAAAGGTATTTTTAACTTGGCAACTGAACCAACCAAGTCAAGCAAGAAAGCATGAAATAACATTGCTGCTTTTACCACATCACACTATTCAGACAGTCAATGGCGCCTGCGGCATCTTCTAGTTGCGTAGTCCTGTGATGTGGCAAAACTCTCAACAAAATGACTGCATTAACTACACATACCGCAGCAGTGTAAAAATACAGCAGGTTTCGTTATTCTTGAGTTGAGTTGAGGTAGTTCGTGTCCATCGCTCATCATTTATAATTTTTTTCCTGGAGTAGCGTAGGTCAGTCTAATACTTCAAAAACGACTAGGTACTGACTTATCATAACAAGTCAGTCTGTCTGCTCTTCTGTTCCTAAAAACATTTTATCTAAATAAACTTATCTAATAAAATACTTCTAAGTATGTGTAAAAAACCCATATTATCTATCAATCCGTATGCTTGAATGCGAATTTTATGGGGCACCTTGACAAAGATATGTAGCTAAGCATGGTTGAATGATGCATCGTTTGTTTTCCATGCCGACGTGTCTATGAACTCTTACTGTCAGTCCACTAATATGAGTGCAGTTGGGAGTCATCATTTTACACATGAAACGTAATAACCGAAATACTCAAATTGAATCCAGGAGCATGCCATCTTATGAAATGACATGCAATTATTATGAAAAGTATAGGTGAAAGTGGAAAGCATTTCTTAAAATCTTGATATTTCTTAGAGAATATTTATAAATATGCCGGCAATCAAAATATTGTTGTAGGTAGTACTCATAGTTATTGATGCTGCAAAATCGTAAGCAGTGATGAAAAATACAGCTTGAATATAAACATGAATATGAATACGTTACCTGAATATGACGAAGAGAACTCCGCAGTATTGCCAAGTTGGAGATTTTTCGGTCTTCAAAGGTAGGGAGTTGACTTTTAAGTAATTCAAAGCATTCTTTCAAATGTGCTCGTCTATTCTTTTCTAATTTGTTATGAACTTCCCGTGTGCCTGAATTCCTACTGCTGACACTGCCATTGCTACTGCTGGTACTGCTGCTGTTACTGTTGCTATTAAACAAAAACAACACGTGTATTAGCCTCCAGAGGTTCAAATAATGATTAAAAATAACGCTCTTAATTAATATGAAAGTTGCTTTTAATACACTTGTAAAAGTACCTTTTGGTCCGATTGGTCCCTCCATTAAACTCAAGCGTTGGCGACTGGCTCAAATTGTTCACGCGTCGAAAGGAATGGTCAGAATTTTTATAACCATTCACGGACTCAGGTACTCTTGGGATACCCACCGTGCTTCCAATGTTGTTACTATTACCATTAGTAGTAGCTTTCTGGAACGGATGGTGATGCGAGGTTTGGGACATATAGTGGTTCCCATTTGAAATGGTCCCATGGTGGTTGCTGTTGGTGTATCCATTTTGTTGGCTTGAAGGTACTATAGCCACGCCTGCTGAGCTATTGCTAGGCAAGTCTGGGAATCCTTTTTCACCTGGAAAATTATAAGGAAAACTAATTAATTAAAAATCCCAACATTCCCAACACATAGTCAATGAGCTAAAATCTGCTCGTTTGCTCATTTCTAAAAAGCGTTTTAACATTTAAAAGCTTAGCGTTTACAAAAAGCGACAGCATGGCACTGCGGGAAAAGCCAACACTTTTTGAATAAATGTCGAACATTTCTCTTGAATAAATTTCCAAATCAATTACTGTAAAATATGAATGTATTGGCATCTGGTTTTCATATTTATTTATGACTGTCTGTAATATGGACATATATGATTTTGTGTACAGCGACTGATTTTTTAAAAATATCTCAGTATATTCAGCAGTTCAATAATATACATACATACTTATGGCTAAATAATGAGTTTGCCTTTAAACAATTAATAAAATTGCAATGCATAGAGAGACACCATAAAACAAGTGATACGTGTAATTACAAATGAACTCAAGCGTGGATTGTGACTGGGCTGTATAGAACAAAGAATCTAACGAGATGCTAAAAGAGATGATGACGGTAATAATGATGAGCTTTAGTTAAAGCCTGAGTACGGTACATTGACTGCATGCAAAATACAAATCACACGAACGAACCATCTTGTATCTAACGACAGTGTGTTCAAAATCAACACAAGTTGACTTTTCTCTCAATCTTAAATAATCCATTCATTTGCTATTTTCTACTCTCTACTTATTTTGAGTTTTGTCATGTGTTTGTTTACGCCTAATTATAGCTTATGGTGTTTCTATGCGTCGTCATTTATTGAAGCTTGACATTTTCATTGTCTGTATGTATGCTTAGATGCTAAGTGGAAACACATTTTTTTTATCTAGCATGTTCTCTCTTCCCCAAACTCATTTGCGTTCTGTTTCACGCAAACTTCACCGACCCTGCATTTTACATAGTTATTAACAAGTACGATGACAATTTGTAAAAAGATCACACCACGTCAACTCCTCCGAGAGGAAAAGGTGCAATATAGATTTTATACTTGAGAGAATTTTCATCTCTGTTTTTGTAAATAAATTGAAGACTCTGACTTGTCAGCTAAATGTTATGTACGTGTATATATTTTGGGTTACCCAAGCCGAATTTGAAGTAATCCTTTATCCATTTCTTCTTTGGAATCGGAACTTCCCTCTGATTTCCTTGACCCATTGCTCGATCCGAATGAACTAAAACTCCCATATTCATTTGGCACAGTTTCGATCAGACGATTTAGTAAAATAAAGAAAGCTCTTTTTTTGCGATGCGATAGGAATATTTGGCTATGTAACGATTACAGTAATTATAATTCTTGTTTTTCTTTTATATTTCACGTTTCTTAAACTTTTGCGATTTTGTTTTTTGGGTTTTATGACTGAAAGACACACTAATAGATCAGTCGAGCTCACATTCGTAAAGTTGTTAGGCGAAAAGATCCATTATCAGTTTGTCAAAGGTACACAAAGTAATGTCACAGGTAATTCCTAGTAATTATTATTGATACATATATTTATAATTTTGAAACACTCAGATTCGCAACGATGAAAAAAGTCAGCATCATTTTTAATGACAGTTCCTATCTTTATCACAGATATGTTTATAGGTAGTCACCCAATCACCCACTGTCACTGCACTAGTTAATTCAAAAACAAAATGTGATTGGCTGCTGCATCAAGTACAAAATTTATTTTAAAAAATATTCAGGTTAAATAGACGTTTATTGGAAGGACTAGATGTTTTAAACGTGAGTGATGAGGTTTTTTTCTCAGTAAATAATTGTAACAGCAGTACTCACAACGGTACAGGAAATCTTTTTCTTGAACGCAGCACCCAGCATAAAAATGATCATGATGATAACGATGACGATGACGATACACCTATTGCTCCTCTGCCAAGCGTCTTAAGAAAGATCAACTTTGTTTCAATCGAGTAAACATGCTAAAATATCAAATCACTTGATTAAGCAGATCAGTGGTGGTGATTGGTGATGAACAAAGTACATAACGTTTGCTCAACTCAACCAAACCAAACAACACTTTCATATTGTTAGTCATGTATACTTGGTGTACGCATGAATGTGATATGATATGATAGGTATGTAATCCATTTTCCATGTACCTATACCACAAAACAGCGTGTGTGTCAATTTGTATCTCTTAAAATCGGAACGTGTTTCAAGTCAAGCCTTCTTTTCTTTAAACTGAAACCTTATCACAGGAGTTTGAATATGTATGTATTTGTATATACAATATGTATAAGATGTGATGATGTAAAATTAAATTTTCAATGATACTGATGATGATGTGAAAAGCTGAAGACGAACAACAGTGGCAAGTGGCACCAGCAACAACAGCCCATTCCCAACTGTTCCATCCACGTAGTGATCTAAAAGGAATCAACAACTCCACAAAAATCTTCACAGTTTACCATCTACTAACTGAACTAAGAGTGATCTATCTCTCTCTCTCTCTCTCTCTTGCTCTCTCGTAAAAAGTTATTCCTTCTCAACTCAGTTCAGTTCAAATCATAAAAAGTGGATTCACATCATCACCACAACATGTCAGACAGATAGGTATGTAGTATTTGTGTACGAAAGTAAGTATTGCAGAAAACCGAGGATTGAGGATGTCTGGGTCTGGCTCTGGTCTGTAGAGAAGAATAACACACAGGCATGCATGCTGTTATATGAACATCTTGTGTTATGAATTTTTATACACCATTTTATGATATGCCATAATACTTGTTTAGTTGTTTGGTTGAGATGCGTTTTTATTGTTTTGTTTATACGTGTGTGAGCCTTTTTTTGCTGACTTGACTTGATTGTGAGCAACTTATTTTGTGCTTTTTTTGTTTATTATATTACTTTCAAGAATAATCTATAGTCACCATCGTACTATCAGTAATGCCATGTTGTACGTAATAATAATAATAATGACTGCCTTGACTTAACCTCTGATGTTGCTGCAATGCCATTGGAGGTGATTCTTTAAATACAAATACAATGTGTTTGATAATAATGTTGCGAGTGATGCCATAATAGCAGCGGATGTGTGTTACATCAGTATCAGTACTAAACTTGCATACTTTGTTTTTTACATGCGTACATTATGCTTGTTAATGTTTATAATTTTGGAAATGGAAATTTATAACCATGTCTATATATTTTATACACACTTGAATTATTAAAATGAACAGATTAATCCACGTCATTCTCATGGCATCATGCACCCAGCCAGATTATCCACGCTTCTCTTCTCATCTCTGGAGATTATTCAACTACGAATTATCTGATGGCTATATAATATTTATTGTTCTTATAAAATCGAACGCTTAAAACAAAAAGCTAGATCGTGATAAGTTAGCACAATCTGCGACGTGTCTCCACACTGACATTAATCAATGTGATAATACACAGAACTAAGCATGATATCATCAAAATAATTTACGACAATAACTTTCTGTTGGATACGGCACACAAGCAGACTAAACGACTGCAACGCAGTTCTATCAAATCGTTTCTCTACATATTCATCACATTATCATCCCAATCAGACAAAAAAAGTAAAGCGGATGTTCTACCGTGCCACACGTCAAAGTCAACATCATATTTTGAACTAGTTGTAACTCATTTAATGTAGCCATGACTGCTTAAATGTTCAAGACATGCTTGTCACGTCACATGCTTTCTTTTGTTAAACAAGTTCCTTTATGATAAAATGTCGCATTTAATTTTGAGCAACCGCATAAAAATAAAAATTTAGCATATTATAAAGCGTATTATATACACAAATAAAAGAGTTGACAACAGATTGACATAAAGACGTCATGAGATATAGAACAGAGAGTAGCAGCTGGCTTATTTATCTATTTCAATTTGCAAAAGGGAAATGGCACCTTATTTGATGATGAAATGATATCCATACATTTTAAATTTATTTCCCAAATATACTATGTATAACTTATAAAGTCAGACGGCCTGAAGACAAAAAAAAGTTATTGCCAATAACAACACCTCCAAATAAGGTCGTATAATTATTTGTCAAATAAGTATAAAAAGGAGGATGAAAGACGAATTCACTTCAAAAGGAATACAGAGGATATGTAGAAATGATCTTCCTTTATCCTTTCTTCAATTACAGCGCCTGGTTCTGCTGCTGATATTTTATCGCCTTCATTCGCATAAATATTTTGCCATGCATACTGACAGCAGCAGCAGCAGCCGCTAACCACAGTGCAGCGCCTTATTACCCTACCCTCCACTTAACCGGCATAACATCACCGTTGATGTAATGTCTGACTAATTTATATACAAGTTTGCCAAACTGTTGGTTGGTAGTGAGTAACTTAAAGTAAACAAATAGTGCTTATCTATATTAAAATAAGGAAAGGAATCCGCGTTATGGGTGGGTGATAGCGTTTAATTATAGCCTAATAAATACACGTGAAAAGATAAAAAGATGTAAATGCATTATAAATTGTTTGCTGATACTGCTAAATCAGAAGCGCACATTATTAGTGACGTGAGTATTTATTTATGAATCACCACCCTACATCATATCATCCGGCTATGGAAGCTTGCTTACCAGTATCATTATCATTAACAGAAGCGGACCAACACTCGTAGCCGTAAAAACAACACCATTTTTAACATTCAATGTTAAACGTGCTAAAACTCAATGCTTTGCGTAAATTTGCAAGCAAACAAAAAGGCCGAATGCCATGCCACAGTACAGGGGCAAATGCGTTGTTTATGAACTCACGTAACGCAAAAAATCATGCAACAATACGAGCAGCGTGATAATGATGATCATGACGATGACCATAACAGGCTTTAGCAAAAAAATAAAGCTGCAGCAGAAGAACGAAATTTAAAAATTTAGATGTTATTCAACCTTTGCTGAAAGGCTCTCTCTCTCTTACATAAATACAATGTCTGCTCTTGATTAGAAGGAATAATAACAACAATA
Source organism: Entomobrya multifasciata (assembly GCA_034693345.1). Lineage (NCBI taxonomy): Eukaryota > Metazoa > Arthropoda > Collembola > Entomobryomorpha > Entomobryidae > Entomobrya > Entomobrya multifasciata. Next base: position 18,748 of record JAQFXM010003693.1, read on the forward strand.
ATAATAATAACGATTTGTGGCTGTAACTTTTTTGCCTTGCCTTGTTTTTATCTGTTTACTTGATATGTAAACAATTTTATGCGGGTTACAATGTTATGCTGAAAACTTAGTTAAGTTAGGAGATGGGATCGATGTTAGCAGCTATTTCAATGGAATTGCAAAAGCAAACAATCAAAAAAATTTGTTTCAGGAATCTCAAGTATCAAGTTGTAGAAATATGCATTATATTTGCATGAAAAAAATATGAGGATGAGACAGTCCACTATTCATAATACGTACTTGTGCATTTTGTAGCGGCACTTATTTATTATGCTGTTTGACACCACACGGCACCATGATCACTTTTTGGTAAGATGTGATTTGAAATGTGGAGTCATAGCCCCATGTACCGCAAGAAGAAGAAACCTGACAACAACCATAACAACAAGGCAAACCTTTGACATTACAAAATAGATAGTGTGGCAGAAGCGTACGTGCGTTCATATATTACCATCAGTTTATAATACAGATTGCTACTCACTAACGTTCATTTTCATTTAATACTGGTTTTGTTGGGTAAAAAGATAAAA
>JAQFXM010003694.1:0-19315 GCA_034693345.1 Entomobrya multifasciata
CTAGCCTCAAAATAATCATCCAAATTTTTCCATAAGGATACCCCACTTTGAAATACCAAACCACTGAGTAAGGAAGCAGTTAAAATGGCATCTATAACGCCAATACTTTGAACTTTAATTGTTAATCCTGCATCAGCCATGTTTAAAACATATATATATATATCAAATCATTCTAAAAAATTAAACAAATATTCAAAATTTCCTAAAAAAATCGTCTCTATATTTTGAACACTTAAAATATTTGGCACGCTTGTTACTTTACTATAGTTTTTACCAGTCCAAAAGACTGGCAAGATGGAAATGAAGAGTAATAACTTGCAAATCTTCTATTTTTTGCACCAAAAATATCTTGTCGTTTTGCTTTCCCTGCTATTCTGCTGCGTACATTTGTTGGATATTTAGATATACGCTTTACAAATACAAGCTGATATATGTTCACTTGACTTTCTTTTGCACTAAACACTATCTTCTTGTCTGTTGTGCTGTTGTGTAAAAATAGGTGGAGAAAGAAGCTTGCTATGAATTCCACAGAAAAGAAGTGAAAATATCGATTTTCTCTTGTACAACAAGTAGGTATATCACATATACACATAAAAACCAACTTAACTTGAAATATTTCAAGTTCTGCTCTAGCTACTAAAACACCATAACAACAGGTGCCATAGTGCAAAAAAAATAACTTGCGAAAAAGCTGTCGACCGAGAAAAACCGATCGATTTTTTATTTTCCAGCGACAAGACAAGAAGATTTGCAATAAAAACTTATACAACAAAGCTGTTATACTCTCTTTTAAGATATGACGAATCTGCGTCTGTGTAAAACATGTAAAATGTCAAAAGATGCTGTTTGGCTATAACTCTTGTGTATATTTTACTTATGTTAAATTTTTTATGAAGATGTGGGTGAACATGTCTGTTTTATTTTGTAAACCGTATATATATTTTAGTCCCTAAGTTAAAAAACCACCCACCGACCGACCCAGGGATCTGTATTTTTTAAATGGGTGAAAATATAAACTTGTAAACAGGGGGACAAAAAAATCTTTCCTTTCAAAAAAATGAATTATTGATCTGTATCTCTTTTTGAGTAAAGTGGGCATGTAACCATTATTAGCAGCAGCGCAGGGCAATTTTAGAAGCGTCGATGTCTTTGGGGGTTTTTTATTACAAGAAGGATGAAGAAGATGAAGTTGCTGTTGTTAAATGTAGATTTTGTTGGTGTTGTTGAATGTTGGATGGTGAAGGGGGTACTGGAACTTGTAGAGTGAAAGCGTAGTAACTTTCGGGTTGATGATCTGTATCTGTACCTTGTTGATGAAGGAGGTGTATATATTTTCGAGATATTCTAACCCACTTGTAGCGAATACAGAGGTAGGTGAATATAGTAATTAGGTAGATTGGGGCAAGGAGATAAGAGATTGTGAAGGAAAGACGGATGAGAAATGTGGAGAGGAGGATGAAAGCTACGAAAAAATTGCAGAAGATCCAGTATCGGATGAGGTGGGTTTTTAGGGACGAGGATGATGATTGGCCAATTATCTGAGAAAAAATTAAATACGAGTAAATTAGTTAAATGTATGAATCTTTTAAAATTGAACTTAACCGGGATTTAAATTAAGTTTAAATTACCGATGATAATATTAGACAAAGAGCAGCAATTAAAATGATGATTGTCAGGATGGTAAATATTGAGTCCAGAATTAGCCACATGAGCTTGTGCTTATCGTGAATAGTTAAATGTAGTGTTGGGCCAGGTTTTTCTGTTAAGTTGAATTGATGATTTTCGAATTCTTCTGATTCTCTAGCTATTATAGTGTTACTTGCGGGGGTGGTTGAGAATTCGAGATTATATTCAGAATTTGTGATGGTGGTGGTGGAAGATGATGACAAGGAAGATAGTAAAGTTGAATATATTGTTACAAAATCATAATTATATTTCCAGCCGATCCAGTTTAAAGTCTCGTAAATGGACTGAATTGTTTGACTGAGGTACCAAATATTTATGATTACGTCTGAAGTACCAATTAAACTTAATTTTAACTTTAAAGACTTAACGCTCTCGATGGTTCCCTGTGTTCGAGTAATACTGGACATATTTTTTCAGTACTTTTTACAAGATTTGAAAAAATATTGCTTTACTTTGCAATTTACGGTCAATAACCCTGTTATCTTTCGTATGGATAGTGTACTGATATTATATTTATATTTAAAAAATGAATATTTAGAGGTAAAAGTTAATTTCAGTAAAATTTCATTCAAAATTTAAAACATTCAGAGTCGAAAAAACTAACCTTATCGTACCTTACAGATTGTATCCTTTAAACTCGTTACTTACAATTAAAATTGTACTTAAGTTAATTGTAGTTGCCAAATACTATTAATATTTTGATAAATACTTTTAAAACGTTGAGTTTTTTCGTATACAGTGCTTTGTAATCATCAGTTGCTTTAGACTAGATCATAATCCGAATCAGAACCAGAACTATCCTTGCTATCTTTTTCCTTTGTTGTGTTTGGGATCATGGTGCAAAGATAAGCCAAAACGATAAATTCACAAAAGAATCGAGCTGCCAGGTAAACAGGTATTCCAAGTAGAGCCGCCCCCAAATCGTCTGGTGATACGTGACCTTGATATCTTGCTGCTTGGATGCTGCTGATGATCAGTCCTGATGTGAATGTTACCGGAAGGATGACAATTGTCAGGAAGAGATTCGACATTAGCCAGGTCTTTACCGAGTTTTCAGCTTCGATTGGATCAACGTACTAAAAATAGAAGATAAAATTTTAAAGTCAAAACGTTTATTTTTACAGCGTTTAAATTATTCAAAAAAAATTCGAATGTAAAAGCTTACCCGTTCTGTAGCTTTCACCAAGTTGCAATCCACAATCAGTAGAACGAATAGAGACAATGTAAAAATAAAGTCGAGGAACAATCCAACCGTTTTCATTTCGACGTAATCACCAGTGATGCCATGGTAGTAGTGTTGCTTTGTATGTTGTTTATCCACAACGACAACTTTTCCGAAAACGATTTCCGGTCCATTTGAATAATTGTATGACCAAAACGCAAAGATCATTTGGGTACTAATGACCACCAGAATTGTGCCTGTGATGACAGCATCCATCCAACCAATTGTGTGGACTACCTTTCGAAGTCGTCCTTTTTCTTCCATGATTTCTTTCTTCATGATAACTTGGTAGTTAATAATAGACATATAGTTAGATGAGAGATTTATTTAAAATGAAACTGTAAATTAATAGTGAACTTTGTAATTTTAATGTTTTACGAAACAGTAGAGTGAATATATTAGAAAAGTCAGTTGAAATATTGATTTTTTCTTGTGTAATGTCTAAAACATGCATAGCCCACAAGCTTTATTTTGTAATACAGTGAAGTTGGTTTTGCGTGGGGAAAGTGTAAAATATGTGTATAGTTGAAATATAAAGTAAGGTAGTACATATATATTATGAGCATGTATCGGCATCAGCTACTACAAAGTTAAGAGAGAAAGCAGTCATTCAGCTTTATGATGTGAATGAACCCCACGCTTTTGTGGATAACATGAATGGATTGTGAGATGGGATACTTCTGACTACCTGTGCACCAATGCAGACTAGAAGAAAAATGAACAAAGATTTCTTGCAGAGTAAAGGACAAGCTGGGTAAAGCGTAACTTTAATGTCAAGTAAATAAACATGAAATGTCTTGCATAAACGAACAAAGTATAAATAAGTACATCATGCTATGGTTTTTATGATAAATTATTTTTCAAAGTTAAATTCCGTAATTTCAATTTATTATTAAGTTATATTTTATAAATTAGTTGATACAATAATGCAACCTTATTCTGTATTCATGTACATGACGAAGTTATCCAAGTTATCATTTATTGGTTTTATGGGGTGAACCCAGAATAAAAAATGCTTGTATTTGGATTTATAGTATTTTAGAATACATTTAACGAAGGAAAATTATCTTCTGAATTTTTGTTGATTTGAGCATATGAAAGGATTCACTATCTTTTAATTTGATTTTTCAAAACAAATTGTTAAAAGGAAAAACGTTTTAAAGACTAATGATTTGTCGTTTCGATGAAAACCGTGAATCACGTAAATTAGATAAGGAAAAAGTTGCAAAAATTACGTATATATGAATCATTTTTATCATGTATATCGTTAAATTTCAGCGTCATGTTGGCTTATAAGGAACGTTGTGTAATATATGATTCAGCGCTTTGTATATATTTTTTAATCCTATGCACTTTTACACAAGCTCCTGATAAAAATTAATTCTAGGGCTACTGTACACTTTACTGTGACGTTTACCATATTTTCGCCATTCGCAATGTACGTATGCATATTCAAGTACGCCATGAGTGATTTTATCAATTATTATGTCACGACCATTTGTATCACGTTTAGTGGTGAATCTTTTGATCAGTGACTAATTATTTATTACACACTAAGTAAATACACTCATTATGACTACGGCATAAAAATTATATTTTATCAGCTTTACATTAAATCTGCTCTTAATGACGTTCATTTGCTTTAAAAATAAATAACTGGATAATTTTAAACGTTTAAAAACATGTTAAGGTTAGTTTATTGCGTAGTTTCAGTTTGGTATGCTCGGTGGAAAGAAAACTGCAGTTCTTCTTACCTTTTTCCATGAAAATTTATCCGTTCCAGACATTTCAAATAGTTTTCGTTGAAATATTAGCCATTGTAACGCAAACCAAATAGCAACATGAGTTTAAATACAGAAATTCTGGGCTACTTCATCTTGCCGCTTGACGGTTCTAAGGGTTTGGCAAGCTTATCTCTTAGCGATTTGATCGAAACCAACTTCAGAATTCCTTTTTTAAATCCAGACAAACTTGAACTCTTAAAAAGTTCTTCTGGTGTTAACAAAAAAATAATTGACGACGTTATTCTACCTGCTGGACTGAAAGAGAAGCAACGCTGGTCACCAACTGCTGAATTTTTACACGAATTGTCTGGCCAGCCATCAAGCAAATTTTCGTCAGACACGTAACTTTTACATTAATTTAACCATAATTTTAAATCTTGTTAACATTTTTTTACTAAATTTAATTGAAATGTAACACAAGTTTTTTGTTTCATTTAGATTAATTATTACTTTAAATCGTAAGATCATCACGCAGATTTTGAAATTCGGCAAACCCAACAACTTAAGTGATCTTCCTTTGAAAACTAAGGTCAAAAATCGATCATATGGCAAACAGCTGCAGATCGCATCATTTAATCAAAGGGATGGAACCACTAGCAATAATCTATCTTTTGGTTCCAAATTTGAATATTACATCACCGATGGTAACCCAAAGCAAAATTTCGCTATATGCTTTATATTTCTGATGTAATTCGTTAAGATTTAATAATAAAGCAATAATTTAATACGTTTTAGGTGACCAACAAGTCCAGAAAAATGGCGCTAAGCTGTTTTCCATACACTGCATTAAAATCGACAATGTTTGTTTCATCTACGAGGCAGATATTGATGCAGTTGAGTACACAAAAGATGGTAAAGTTTCATTGATTGAGATTAAAACCTACAGAAATAGGACAGAAATAGAAGAATGCTTCAAAAAATATACCGAATGCAACGAAATGAAAGATTCCTTAAATACGCAAATTGAGAGGTAAAACAAATCAAGTTTTAAAAATTCTTACGTTCAAAATTAACTGAAAATAGTTCTGAGAAAGGAAAGTTTATAACTTGTGTTTTAAAATATGCAATTAGTTCCCTAAATAGACTTGAAACCAAGTTCACGGGCACACTTGGTTTACCATTTTACCAGGGAGAGCTTGGCAATGTATGCAAATTTATTTATGGTTTCTACGACCAAAAACTTCAGGGTGATAAATCTTTTGTAAATGCAGAGGAATTTAAGTGTTACACGGTAACTAACAATTTAAAATGTCATGCTCATGAAAAAATTGTCTATGTACTGAAACTTTATTATAATAATAAACAAAATATTTTAGGGAACTGCCTTACATCGTGGTGTGGAATATTTTCGTGATTTTGTTGGACTGCTCGAAAAAAGTGGAATTACGTCTCAAAATGAAAACATTGGGAAAGATTGGGATACATGGAAACTGACGACAAAGAATGAAAGTTCACTAAAACTGGCAGAGGTAAGAAGGATAAACTACTGGTTGCATACATATTAAATTATTAACAATTTTTGTAAATGTATAGGGAAAACTTGGAGAGGTGTCATGTGCTAATATTCCACTTTCCAACGGCGTAACCTCAACTGTTTTTCCATCCTGGACTGTGGTCAACAGAAAATTTCCAGTCAAACGAAAGCATTTGACAAAATTGTCAAAACATGCAATGCAGAAAAAGTAGTGAGCAAGATTCATCATTATCATAAATTGTATTGATTATGTAAAAAGGTCACACAATTTGAAGAAAATTTTAAAATGTTTGGTAAAAAGCAGAAGAGTTTTTTTGAATTAGCAAAAATATGTGCACCAACTTGTTGTTCTTATGATAATAAATATTTACAAGCTAAAAGAAATACATAATGTCTAAAAACATCTCGTGGTTTTTTTTGTTCGATTTTAAGTATGTAGAATACATGTAGAATACATGAATACATTGGTAGTTATATAAATATAAGAATGCATTTAAAAAATACCTGTCATATATTGGATAACAGTATCATAGTGTAGTTCTGATTATAAACGTCACGGACGCAAATAAGGAAAAAGATCAAGTAAATTTGCGTAAATAAAAGTCGTACCGTGTAAATTGTACGGCTTTGTGATAATGCTTATAATTTCTATCAAGAATAGGGAAACGATAATAAAATTAAGTTTTCAGTAAAAACTTTCCTCGTTTGCATTTTGGGTAGGTCTTATTTCCTATGCAATCTAGTTTGGTAATTGTTGGATGTAAAAATGTAAGCTTATTGAATGTATGCATAATAAAAGTTGTGACGTTTACACACTTATACAACGATAATTATCAATATTTTGAATTATCACTATTACTATATGATTAATTAGTTAACGCCAGCATAGGAAACGTAACGTCTGATGTTTTAGTCGTGGTGTTTGAAATTTATTATCTTGACACTCGATATTAAAACATGACACACTCAAACCGCCAGCATTTTGACCTCATTAATCTATGCATTTATATAAAATATGTGGATGAAGTAAGGAATAAGTTGAAATTTAACATAAATCAGCAAATAATTGTATTCGTAAAAAGCATAACTATTTGTGCTGACCATTTCTAATAATGTATACAAAATAAGTGTGGTTAGTGCATTAAACTGCTGCGATCAGGCGGCTGGTGTTTTTAAACGAAAGTTTCAGAAAATCTTGATTCATTTAGTTGACGATTGAAAAAACATTGAAACACTAGCTCATCCATAGCTTTGACAAACTAAATATTACGTATAAAGTATATTTACATTTATGTAGATATTGCTTAATACGTTTTACAAGTCAAAATTTGCTTGGTCTGCATAATTTTAATTTTGTTGAGCAAGCAGGTTTACTTTTGCTTATGATGATGGGGATAAAAATTATTTTTTCATAATCTTATATGATACACGATAATGATTTTGTATGCTCTTTATGTTAAAGTTTTAAGTCTAATACCATCATATTATCATTATAGTATAGGTATATTTAAAGCGGCACACAAACAGGGCACTAGCTTGTTTTGTAATCTTTGCCACTGCCAATTAAAGTATTCAGCAAATGTAATACGATGTGTAGGTGACGGTCATCGTAGTTATAGTTTATTATATTTGTATCTATTCATATACAATATACATATTAACTTTTTTTCTTAAATTGAGTTAGTATGTATGTTACATGGCATACAATAAAATATATACATATGTCTTGGTAAAAGTAAAACGTTGAACAAAAAAGTTTTGACGACCCAATGCGTTTCTTGTTCGTACACTATTTACACTGACTCAACCAATGTGAAATGTTCACCTAAATATCAGTATTTGTTGTGATACTTCGTCCACTTTATGTCAATTTCAGTAATAATAAAACAAACATCTGCGTACGATATTTTGACTTCCCCGATAGAACTGAGCTACGAATATTCTATATAAGCTACAATGTTAGTCGTTATAAACTATATTTATGAGCTTGCATATTAAAGCAAATTTAAATTTCTTGAATTTTTATCATTCTCATAATCGAGTGCAATTACAATTATAAGTTGTAGCCCAAGTAAACATATCAGGAGTAGAAACAATTCTTAGAGTAATCAATACGTTGTATCTCTTAAAACATTTCCTAGCCGCTATATGTATCAAATTTTAAATTCAATACTTTAAGTTTTAGGTTTTACAGTTCGTTGTAAGTTTGCCTTTGTTTTATCTCGTTAATTTCAAGTCCATAATTTGTAGGTTCATATAAGCTCTGTAGGTTCGAAAACCTGGCAAAGATTTGGTATAGTTTTATTCTATTATTGGAACATTATGAGTATCTGTCCAAAGATACTGGGCTACTTTATTTTGCCTAATGACGATAGTGAAGGATTCGCCAGCTTGTGTCTGGGAGACCTTATAGAATCAAATTCAGACAAACTCAATTTTCCGTTTCTCAACCCTGCCAGACTTACAAATTGCCATAAGGGTTTACAAAGAAAAACAATCAACGACGTTGAATTATCAGCCTTGTCGTCAGTCAATTTTGGTTGGTCTCCAACTGGCCGATTCTTATACCAAATGGCTGAAAGTGGAATGTCGGACAAACTTGGAATTCCGTCAAACAGGTAAATTTTGAATAAAAATTTGTCACTTTTATGTTGGAAACCTGCATTGAATATTTTCTGTTTAGGTTAATCATAACCACGAATCGTAAGATAATGATTGAGATTATTAAATTTGGCCAACCCAATGACAAAATGGACCTTATATTGGAAACTAAGCTAAAAACTCAGAAGTATGGGAAAATACTTCAAATTTCACACGTACGACCAGTGGAGTATAGAAGCACCAAATCACGGAGTGTAAGGCAGAATACTGAGCCTTTTGGTATGAAATTTGGATTATACCTCACCACTGGTACTTCTAACCCAATATTTAAAATATATTCAACAAAAGCCTATTCACTAGCTAATTGTTTCCATATGTATTAGATGACACGAAAAACACTAAACAAGGCGCAACGCTTTTCTCGATACATTGTCTTCAAATTGACGACGTTTGCTTTATCTACGAAGCAGAAATAGATGCAATAGAGTACACAAAAGAGGGCGAAAATTGTGTGGTTACAATTTATGAGATCAAAACACACACCGATGAAGAAGATATCAAAAATGTTTTCAACGAATATTCCACATGCAGCAAATTTCAGAGTTTATCTTATAATCAAATGGAAAGGTATAGTAAACCTAATTTTACGATTTAAAGTTTACATTTTGAAGTCAATGTAATCAATCAAATTTTAAAATCCCAATTTTTATCGTGCGCTAGCTCTCTCAATAAAATTGAGGATATGTTCGTTGGTCCAAAATTCACGTTTCCTTTCAGACAAGGCGAGCTAGGAAATGTTGATAAGTTTATTTATGGATTCTATGATGCACATAATCAATCTGCCTTATCTTGCATCAGTATACAAGAATTTGATTGCTATCCTGTAAATAAAGAAAACACTAAGCATTTAAATAAAGAATTTGTGTTTATGCACTTTAAAATCGTTATATTTACCGAAATATTTTAGGGGACCTTTTTAATCTGTGATGCCACTTATCTACTTGATTTTGTTCAGTTATTGAGTAACCTTGGAATTCTGTCCCCGAACTATGTACTCACTTGGGATAAATGGGAGAGCTGGAAACTGACAAAGGATGAAAACTATGTGACTTTGGACAGAGATGGGGTAGGAATGGCTTATGCGATAACTTATTACTTTACATAAATTAATGCGAATTGAACAAAACTTGAATTTTACAGGAATCAATTGCTACTTTGACAAATTGGAAACGAGTTTGAAAGAACGAATTGTGTGTACACCAGTGAACAGCATTTACAGTTGTGATTCCCCTCGACTCTTTAAATTAAGCTCTAAACTTTAAAGTATACTTTACCAACCCTTTATTCCCTGACAAAAAATATTAACATGTAATAATGGATACAAATAAAATGAATTTAATTTTAAAAGTATTTTGAGTTGAAATTATTCAATGTATAGTTGTTTCTTGTGCATGCGTTTTCAGTAAATATCTTTATTAAAAATTGTACTCAACTTTATAAACATAAGTGAATGGTTGTCAAATTTTGAATTGATAAAGCAAATGTAACCTTCTTTTACCAATGCAAAAATATCGACGTTTTGGAAATGGTGTTCGTGAAATTGTTTTATCTTCTTTTGGTGTAAAATATGAGCAGAATGACAACACTTCACTTTTTATCGGTCATTTAAAACTGCGTATAAGTAATGCATAAACGAAAAACTCGATTTAAAAATCCACTACATTTATTGTGGCCATTTGTTCGCACAGAAAGCGGCGTTTAGTACAAATAGCAAATTTTTATTTCTCTTGGACCACCGATGAAGCCTTAAAAAGTACATCGGTTATCTCAGCTAAAAATTAAATTCGAAGTAGTGAAGAAATTTCTTGGAATATAATTGATTTTTTCCGAAATAATAATAACTGCTAAACAAGATTTTTATAATCAGCATAATTTTTAGTATACAGAAATTGCAGCAAAATAGGAAGTTATTTCAAGTTCTTTTATATCAATATAATAAGTTCTATATATAAGTTCTACTATCGAAATTAAATTGCTATATTGGATAAATTCGTAAGCAAAAATCGATCGTGATTTACACAAGAAAAATAGACTGCGTTTTTTAAAAAATGAAGTTATATTTAAACCAAGCAAAATATCATGAAACCAATGAACATTCTCGAAGTTGCCTTCCAATACGTACTACGTTTTGATTTAAAAAGCTTCTCCCTTTTTTGTGCAAGCGACGAATTTTGTCAAGGATTGAAATCATTTTAAATATTAGTTGAGTACTCACTTAGTTATACACTTTTTAAAATTTTCCAATATTAGCAAAAGACATCCAGTCATGTTATCCCAAAGAATAATCAAGTTGGTTGGTTACCGCATTTTTTCAACTAAACTCTGTCTACAAACGCTTTTTGGATGGGATGAAAAACGGCTCGAGCTTACTCTAGCAAACTACTACTTTAGGATAAACTGGTATTATCACTAATTCTGTTGTTAACTGTAAGCTTATCATTTATAAAAACGTTTTGAATTTTAAACGACATTGTTTTTACATTTCAGTTACTGGCTGATTCCTTGGGGCGTTCTGTTCTGTCTCATGCATCTACTTTACTTTTATACCGTAGTCACCGACGATGAAACTAAACTTGACCCATTAACATTTGCCACACTCATTATTCAATGGGGGGAAATAATATGCACAGCTGTTATATGTACACTTACTGTGGTTGTAATCAAGGAGGAAAAAGAGTTGATGTATTTTATAAATCAGTTGATAAAGTACAACAACCATATCCTAAACTTGCGTAAATTGCATCACATTCCAGAAGATGCCCAATTTAAGAAGAAACTTCGTCAAGGGGACTTATTCACTTTTCTGGGATTATGGAACTGCACAGCAGTAGCAGGCGCAGTTAGTATAACAGTCATGTGTCCAATAGAACCTTGTCACGTTATATATAAAGAGTGGCTAGATATTGTCATCAAAGTGGAACTCCACTATGTGCCATTCTTTGTGATAGCAACGCTGATATTTTATAGTTATATAACAATAATATTTTATATTGCAGTGGCAGCAGTATTTTTTCATAATGTTATTACATCTGTTCTTTTAGATATTACGCTTACTGATTTTAATCAATGTGATAAAAAAGGAAAATGCTACATCATGACACCAACATGGCAACTGATCGAAGACAGCCAAGTTATCTATTCCTACAGAACGCTGCAACTTTTTAATGCTCACTTGAAAAATTTCATGGCGAGCGTTTTAGTGTCATTGCATCATGTTGCTAGTTTAAGTGCTGCAGCGATTTTACTATATTTCAGCATAAAATATCAGTCTGTAGTTTTGCAGTTTGGTTATCTGGGAATTATGATTTTAGGGGGATTGGCGATAGTTCCATTTATACTTGTTTTTCTTGAAAGTACAATCTGTGGCGATTTGGTTGAGGAATCTCACAAATTTAGGAACATATCACGACGGTTGATAAAAAGGAGAATGGTGTTTACTAAATTTGCAAATAGCTGTGTACAATTCAATATACCTTATGCATACCCTTTTTATACCATGAATAAGGACACTTTTGTAGAATTTACTAATCAAGTTGTAGATTACACTATTAATTTGTTGTTGTGGTAATTCATGTGCTAGCTATGAATGTAGCCTTTATTCGTAAATCGTAAGTAAAAAATTGTCATTAATGTGCATGTATATCTTAACGCGACTTATTAGGTGCAACAAAATGCAGGATTACGATATGATAGAATATAGGTGCTACGTTTATTGATTACTACTAAAACAAAATTTGGCGCATATAAGCAAGTATTAGTTGCTATGTTTGTACTGGAATTGGTAATATGAATCATTAAATAAATATGGAAAATTTACCTGAACTGATATCGATTGTCTGATAAAAACGTTTTTACCTCTTGATACACAAGTGTTTGAAGTACACTCGAATCGTATCACCATAACTATGAAAGATATTTGCAAGCTTGTGACTGAAAGCTGCATTTGGTTGGTTTCAATTTTCATATTGTTTCGACAATATTACGTTTCGTAACGAATTCAGATTAACGAACTGCAGTATTGTCAAAAAAATTCATCATTGACCATTCGAGCAATGGAACCGTGTTTAACCACATATTAGAACCTGTTCTTTTATAATTCTTAATGGCTTTAAGTCAAAAAGAGTCAAGTGAAAATATTTTTGATAAGTTTCCTGAAATTTCGGCTGAAACGTTGACATAAAAGCACTTATGAAGTAAAATATTTATTTTAAAAAATTGACCATCTTTTCGGACACCCTGTTTGAATTGGTTTTATTGCGAAAGTAAAATACAATAATGAGTTTTAAACCAAAGTTGCTGGGCTACTTTATCTGGCCACATGATGGTAGTGAAGGGTTTGCAAGTACTTCATTAGAAAAATTGCTGGATTCATGCGAACATGAAATCAAGTTTCCGTTTGTAAACGAAACCAGATTTAAACAGTTGCAATGTCGTTCGGGCGTACAAAGAAACACAATTAATAATATTGACAGTTCTGCTAAAAGAAACATGGTTGGCTGGTCGCCAACTAACAGGTTTATGTACCAAATGTTTGAAAATGGAATGTACGAAAAATTAGGAGTTCCATTAAACAGGTAACTTGAAATGAATTTTTATAGTGTCTTATTTCAATATAAAATACCAGGTTTTACCAGGTAATACCGATGATAACTTTTTTGCTTAGGTTAATCATATGTACAAACCGGAGGACAGTTACTGAAATTATAAAGTTCGGTCAACCCAAGAACGTCGGGAATCTTACGTTGAAAACAAAGCTAAAAAATCAAAAATATGGTAAAGAGTTAAAAATGAGCTATGTTAATCAAGCTCAAATGGACTACTTCTGGAGTATGAAGACATCTAACAGCCTTTTTGGTTTGAAATTTGGATTATACCTTACCACAGGTTACCCTACAGAACATTATTGTATTTTTTCAAATATGATTTGTTGAAGATAAATTATTTATAAAATTTAAGATGACAATAAAAGCAAGAAAACCGACGCTACCCTATTTTCGATCCATTGTCTTCAGATTGATGACGTCTGCTTTATTTACGAGGCCGAAATTGATGCAATTCAGTACACAAAAGATGAAAACTGTATAAACAATGCAGTTTTAATTGTTGAAATCAAAACTCACGATGATAGAAATGGAATTATAGCAGCTTTCAAGGAATATTCTGAATGCAGCAAAACAAATACTTCTTCATCTGGTCAAATTGACAGGTAAATGTTCAAGCTGAGATTTACAAAATAAAGGTTACTGTTTTGATTTTGTTTTGTGAACTTAGGTCTCTGTGTAACCTTGAAGAAATCTTTGGTTCAAAAAGTGTGTTTCCGCCTAGACAGGGCGAGCTAGGAAATGTAGACAAGTTTATTTATGGCTTTGTTGACTCACAAAATCATTCTGCCTTATCATACATTAGTGCTGAAGAGTTTGACTGCTACCAAGTAATATAATTGAACATCCAAAATTCAAATGTGCTCCAAGTCTTCTGTGATTTTTGAATAAAATACCTGTATAATTCTATTAGGGAATCCTTTTAGCCCATGATGCTACCTACCTGCTGGATTTTGTTCAGTTAATCAGTCACAGTGGTATTCTATCCAGTAACTATGGCTTAACATGGGAAGATTGGGATAGCTGGAAACTGACAAAAACTGAAAACTCAGTGAAACTCGAGAAAGATGGGGTAAGAAGACTTATACGATAAATGGTTTAAAAATAAACTTTAATTCCTCGGTTTATGATACAGTAATTAAATGACAGGAAATTATTGGAAACTTAACTCCATGGGAAATAGTGTAAATAAATAAGGAACCAAAATTATCCGAGATTTAATAGACGACGTCAGGAAACCTAAAATAGGATAATTATTTGTTTTCTTGAATTTCTATATATATTTCAATATATTTTATGCATATCCATTCTCTAAGATTAATAATCATAATCATACGCTTGTACAACTACTTATCCAGCGATGCAATTTTTTGTATGGTAGGAATTTTTAGATACTTATTCCTCTTACTGGGTTTGCACTTTTATAATTTTCCGTATAATATAATATAATCGTTGTTGGCAGATAAATATATTTATGCAATGACTAATTCGTTAGAACACGTTGGATAATAGAAGTGACATGAATGCATACAAATACTATAGATTAAAGTTTATCTGATTGATACATTTTTACCTGGTGATTTATAAGGAAATGCTGGTAACATAATCATTTTTTTACGAATTGTGTACGCATACCTTTAAAAATTCCACATATAGATCATAATGCTGATAATTGTCTTCCAATCCTACAGCAAAAATTACAGAAAACTGAAAACCTGTTTGAAAATTCCTTTGCATGACCATAATGACCAAAGTAATATTCTCCATTTTTGATATTTTTCATAGAAAACCAGTTATGTAAATTTAGATTTTTTGCAAAGATAAATGCAATCTTTAATTTCCCCGTAACTTTTCACCATAAAAGTACACGTGCGTACATAAACCAATAAAATTTCTTGAAATCGATAGTTCATTACGTTTGTCATTCTAATGCATACCTGTCTTCAACATGATTGATGACTAATGATAAATTAAGACTATCATATTGCTAATCTATTGAAAATATAATGAAATACATTTCCAACGTTTCGCAACGAAAGTGTGTTAAAGGCGTTGTTAAGCATAAATGCGTTACCTATTACTAAAATATCATCTTATAGATTTACCGTAGATGCAATAGATATCATCACAACACCACCTTCTACCAAAATCGTTACGAATACAGTCGTACCAATATTGCTATGTAATTTTTAAAGAGCTACAGGAAATTTTGGCTTATGTCATTTGGCTTTAAAGCAATATGGTGTTATTTCTGATCACCTGTGGTAAGGTCAAGGTGCTAAAATTTATAAAAAGAACACTAAAAGGAATATAGTTTGGAGACATGGAAGTAGTTTACACATAGCTTTTGCATGTTACACATCATTTCTTTTTAAAAATGTATGCATCTACATCAAGTTTGTGCCCAAATTTATTCATATTTTTGTTTTTGACCAATATATTTAAATTGTACGGGGAAAGTTTATTTGAAAGGCTGCAAACTCAAGAAGAAAACACAGCAATACTCACAAATACTTTGCTCAATGATATTTTAAACCAAAGGGAAATCACAAGAATATCCTGTTTCCTAAATATCGTTCACCTTAACATACTTAGTTTATTTTCTGAAGAGCCTTTCATCGATACAAAACTATTTTCAAGCTCAATTGAACCATATAGCCAACTACAAAAACGAGTGGAAATTATTGGAAAATTTAAGTCATCTTGTTGGACGAACGTTATATTTTTCAGTTATTTCACTGCAACAGCTAAAGCTCAGCATATTCTGTCAGCATTTACCCACAACATTTACATTTACGATCAACTTGTTTTTCTATCTACCAGTGAGAATGCAGTGCAGCGATTGCTCTTTAATGACAATATCAAAATTATTAATGCAGCAGCTCGTAAATATGCCATATATTTTGATAAAAGGAACAGTAAAGTAAGCTACTATATTGAACCAGCTTTGTTCACTGGTGGTTTCATAAAATCTGATACCTTTACTTTAACGACACCAAAGTTTAAAAATCTAAATGGTAGAAATATCTTAGCAGTTTACATCCCATTTGCACCATACGTGGTTAAGTGGAAACAAAGTGAGAATAAAGAAGTAATGGGTGGTGATCAGATTCTACTTCTTCAAGAAATTTCTGCCAGAGAAAATTTCACATTAATTTACCAAGACAAATTGAAAAGTCCTGGTTTTGGGATTTCACTTCCGAATGGCACTTGGACTGGAATGGTGGGCGAACTGATTGACGGATCGGCAGACGTAACGCCAACATTAGCTTCCACGTTACAACGACAACCCTTTCTCAGTTTTACTACACCAGCGTATGCTGCATTCATAATATTTTGCATTAAAGCACCCAAAGATGGACGAAAATGGGAAGCTCTAATGTATCCACTTTCTCCGCTTGTTTGGATGCTAACGTTTGTAGCTTTTATAATATTTGTTGTACTGTTTATTTTTAAATTTAAAATTGCAAGTGCACAAACTGGACATAGAATTGGGTTATCAATGTTTACAATAATGGTTTCCTTAAGGCTCTTTACAATATTACTGGATCAACCAACACCAGCTCCTAGAACAAATATTTCCAAATTTATAATTTGTATGTGGATATTCTTCTGTTACATGATCGGTCAAGCTTGCAAAGCAAATCTCGTAGGCTTTTTGACATTTACCGAAAAACAATCAATTCCAACATCGTTTAAGGATATTTATCAAAATCCTCAGTATAATATAATTTTGCAAACAATTGGAGGTATGGAGCTTGAACTGTTCCGAACAAGTCCAAATCCAATAATGAAAGGGATCGCTAAACGGATGACTTTAGACCGAGATATTTTATCATGTTTATTGAAAGCAGCACACAATGAAATGACTGTTTGTATTGCTTGGAATGATGCAATTACTACAGGTATTGCAACACACTCTAAGCAATTAAAGCAGCTTAAATCATTGCATATTGCAAATCAAGGCACGGGTGGTGCAATACATTGTTCGTTAGCTACGAAGAAGACTTCAATATTTCAAGAGACCTTAATTCGGTATGTGGGCTGGGCAAGAGCCACTTCATTAATAGATCATTGGCGTAAAATGGTGTTTCGGCAAATCGAAGCTAATCGAAGTGAAGCAAGTAAAGGGAATAAGGAAATTGATAGAAACGAGGATACTACAAGTCATAATGGAAGTTTTGAGCTGGAAAAACCTCTAGCAAGAGGGGACCTTTTTATTGTTTTCTTTACTATTGGGATTGGAGTTAGTATTTCGATGAGTAGTTTCATTTGTGAACTAGTTACTTTTAAACTCCAATTGAATCGAACAAGAGAGTTGTTTTGAAACAATAGTAAAGATCAGAGACTAATATTTATGTAAAGTAGAATAAAACATTACTGCTGATTTTTTAAACGTCAAATTTTAAGATGTTAAATAACTTTGAGTAAGGTCATCGTAACATAGACGAGAGAGGTACATCATTTTATACCTATTTTACTCCTATGTTTAACTATTTTACTGATGTGGTAAAAGCTGTTCGCCTTGTAGGCTAATTAAGCAACAACGCACTGTAAACTGTACTTTGACCTATTCAGGATAAAAATGAAGATATTAATAGGATGTTGAAGTGATTTTGGAGTAGAATCTAAACCAAATACATAAATTTTGCATTTGTTTATCCTCAAGATATGATAAAACCTTGTAATTTTGATAACCCATAGAAGGGTCGCGTGTTATGTTAACTATTGAACATTTAGAAATAAAATTGCTACTTGGTATTTAAATCTAACATTTAGCACATTATATGGCTCATAACCTTTATTTTCGTAATCTTAATCAAATAAATACAGGGTAAGTTTTTAAACCAAGATACCTTCAACCTAAGCAGTTTTTTAAGCTTCTCGTTGAAAATGGGACTCCCAAGGTCTTGAATATTAGCTGACACATTGCGTATAACTCACGGGACATTTTTTGCGTCAATAATCATCAGATAATGTACTATTTCCAGTGGAAAATTGTAATAATAACACATCCCTAAATTTTCATTTCGATAACATTTATTTTAAATCAAGGTTTTGCATTATTGGGTTTTCAGCAAATTAATTGGGCCAATTTCGACAGAGGACTTTCACTTGTACCTATAGCACAGCGTTATTATTTAACCTTCAAGCATATATTTTCAATATTTTTACAAGAACTCACAGTAATGATTTAATTGACATTGTTCCTCAAATGGTACTGATACGATCCAAACAATTTTTTTCACCATCGAATCCAATTTAATCAAAACAAGTGCAAAACAGGAAAAAATTAGTAAAAATGTGAATTCGTATGTATTAATATTAAACAAAGAGGTTAAATTTATGACAAATTAGTTGTATTGAGTTAGGATTCATACATAAATAATTATAGTAATAAAATTTGTAATATTATAACTTAAATTTATTAAAAGAAATTGGGCGGACATCTCGTTAAAATAAAGTATCTACTTATTACCTAATTATGTTATATTTCGTAAACAAATACCCAACCCATCCAAATTACCTTTTAATGAATCCTCCTTGAAGCAGAAGTTTTACTTTTTGCATGCTGCTCGACCTCTTAAAATGCTTATTAGATTGACAACGGTGTACTGTTTACACACTCTGTTGTTACTTGACAACGTTTCTGCTAGATTTTTACGGCATGATAAACGTGGTCCATTCTATAGAATACAGTAAGTTTAACTTAATTTTTACCAACTCAAGTAACGAAAATGGACTTTATATAATAATAATAGACAGAATTTCGTTTCTCTCCAAATTATATTCTTAAAACAAATTTTTGCTCACTTAGAATTTCAATTGAAAAATCTTACCTCAAATTTATTATGTCAGCCTTAAATTGCCTACAGTATTGTCCTTA
>JAQFXM010003695.1:0-19311 GCA_034693345.1 Entomobrya multifasciata
GGTGGGGCAACTTGAGACAATGCTAGAAAAAGGTGGGGCAACTTGAGACAATGCTAGAAAAAGGTGGGGCAACTTGATAAAATGCTAAAAAAGGTGGGGTAACTTGAGACAATGCCAGAAAAAGGTGGGGCAACTTGAGACAATGTCAGATATTTTTGAATTTAAAAGTTTGAGCCAAATTGACCCCAGAATTGATCCTTCATCTTAAATTTGAATTCCAAAATTATAATTTGCCAATTTTTATTATGCAGCACTAAGCGTAGTTTATATCTTAGCAAGATTTATTTTCATCCATATACCACCTGCAGCTGATGTACAAGGGCACACAGATATTATCATAAACCCTCGTCCCCTCCTCACCACAAAAATATTTGGTAATGAAAAAATTTCAGAATACATGTAGCGTATCCAATCAAACCATTTCAAATTGTAAATAATAAAATTGTTGACAGGCGGCTGCGATGGTGGAAAATGTTAGGATACTTTATAATGTTGCTTCATGAAAGAATAAATTTTAGTGCTTGTTGTATGGGTCATTTATAGTCAAAGTAGAACGGACAATGTTGTAAACATTCGTATTTCTTTTCTATCGGAAATGTCAACTTTTGAAATATGTAATGAAATGGATAGTAGACAATGTCACGCTATTTTGTTTTATTATTTAAAAAAAATTGAATCTGTTCAAATCAAAGTCGTGCATCCCTAGTTGGTATCCAAAACACAGATAGATCGACTGTGCCATGGGCCCTATGCATGCATAATAAATAGAATGACCATTCAATTGTAATTTTCTGAAAATTGTACATAAATCATCTCCCACATATTACTCCTACATATTTACATTATATTTTCGAAAGCATTCAATCTGCCTTGATTTCAACCAACTGGCAAATGTTTTATTGTTCCGTGTCTACTGGGCATCATCAGAATGAAATTTGTTTATTAGCAAATTCACAGAAATTTTGAATGCTCAGGAGCAATAAAAGCAAATAAAAATTAACGTTATGCACATTCTTTATCTGCATATTTGCTTTATTTGCATTTGACAGTGACAGTGAGTATAGTTTCTACAATGTGTTGATTGTGATGTAAACAGCCCTGTAAACGAAACCATCTGTTAACGATTTCTTTGTCTGCAATAGTTCGGTTATGCAATACAAACGATGTATCTCCTTTGAGGTGATTTGGTGATTGATTTATCACAAAGATGTAACGTATCAACAAAGCAATGTTACAAAACGTTTTTCTTACAATGGAAAAGTAAAGGAAACTTTTAAGTAGGCGGGCGTTTTTTAATGCCCTGTTACGTACACCAATATATGCGACCAATTTAACTACCGCTTTCAACCCACGCATATTTATTTCATCTGATGTACACGGATGATTGAAAGTTTTCTTCTTAATTGATTTTGAGTTATTCAATTTGTATAACTTTGCGGAAGCGAAAAAATTAGATTGCTACATTACATAGATCAGGTAAACCAGGAGGGAAGGTTGAAGTGTGCAGTCATATTGCCCCGCTTCTTCTTTAATTAATGCAAGTAAAACGTATATTTGCTTTTAACTTTCACCCGCTTTACGTATTTTCCCACAATTCTTAGCTTGTTACAAATAGATCTTTTATTAGAAGGTTTCGAAACGAAAATGGCAAGAATAAAAATAAATTTAATTAAAACTCGGAGGGAAAACCACTTCAGGGTAATCCTTGGTCGTATGCATTTGTAAATGTTACCATTTTCAGCTACACTACTACAGAGGTCGTGTAGCTGAAAACGTACAGTGATCACGGTCAGATATATCTTAAGTAGTGTTACTTACGCCAAACAATTTACATGGAAAATATATGTATGCATGTATAATGGAATTTGTAAAGCACAAAAATCCTACGAATAGAAATTACAACAGTTCAAAAATTTCGTGAGCTAAATATTTCACAACACTATTTTAAATTTGTCTCTGTATATTGTTTTCTCCAAATGGCCCCTTGTTGACTATGTTGTGTTGATTGACCAGTGATCTTCAAAGACCAACTTAGCATCATTCGTGGTTGCGTTGCCTTGAATATTGTGTCACATGTTGGGCTATCAAGCTACTGGCTATCCATCCATCCGTGCATTGTTCGTCAAAAGAACAATTATTTTTTTAGATCGTAATGCAAGGTCCAGTATGTCCCATAAAAACTTGACGTCACTTTTGGGGATAATGAAGCATTCTGTCCTCTCCGCACGTGTAAGCATTTATATTCATTGCTGCTACAAGTTTTTTACTAGTGTTAATAATAATGAGTGATATATACATATTATGATGCATATGCTTTTACTTGTATTGGTTGGTAGAAAGTCTCTAAACCACCAAGTATACATTGTTTCAGTTTTTAACTTCAACTATTCCCTGAAAACGGTTACCAGCCAAGCTGGCTGACAAGTAAAAAGTATACATACGCTTTCCATTATGACTGATTACCTTTCTCTTTATTCGCTGTTCTTCCATATATGCACTTGCTCCCTCACCGGAGCACTGTACTATACCTATTGATAATGGTGAAATTGAAGGTCTTTCTTGCTCGTTCTCTTCCCTTCCCTCTCCTCAGCTATTTATTATTCTACGTAAATAAATTGCTTGTTGTCTACACAAATCATTTTACTGCCGAGCTGAGTGTACACTATCGCCATTACTCACGCGACAGAAACACAAAAACAGTCCAATAAAATTTTCATTAATTGCTTTTCCACTTCCATCATGCTTCCATCACACCGCACACCACACACACACAAATTTTTCTCCCACACACAATTTAAAGCAACAAAAACCTTTCTATATGGATAGGTGATTTTGCTACAAGGCAAGGCTAGATGCGTACTGGCCTTCATGACTTTAATATGACCAAAATATTGATGCTTATCCAACTGAGGAAAATGAACATGGAGAACACATCATTCAAATCAAGTTTATTGCCTTTGTGCCACTGTCAATTCCCACTGCCATTTAAAATTTCCAGTAAAAAAAGTACATGAGACAAGCAATTCGAACTCGTAACTGCCGTTAGCTTCAAGCCAGAAAATAGGCACCTGTATTTTTCTATTGTTAAACCTTCTATTCTCTCTCGGGGTAAATCAGGTATGAGAACTGGGAAAAGGCCGTAAAATAATAATGGCACTAATGGTAACAAACTGTCGTCGCTATCTACGGAACGCACACACTCACATCCAAGCACAGCACTATGATCGAAATGCATGCTTTTCTCTGCATCTTCAAATCCCCAGTCACATACATATTACAAGAATTAGCATCGTTTTCCTTCAACTAGACAGAAAAACAGAGAATATGTTCTGTCATTGCACTTATGCTCGTCATATACATATTACTTGATGTAGCATTTTACAGCGTGAATCCTATATGATTACACACATTATTACCAACCAGAAGGTCGCCAAAGACATCTTACCCTCTCGTATAGATCAGAACCATTTTCTTTTTCCCCTTCATCGACTTTCTCCCTCTGACATACACTGATTGCGGCTTCCTTCTTGGAAAATAGGCAAAATGTAATCCCAGTAAATGTTGTGGAATGGAATGGGAAATACTGATGTAATAATAATAATGGCTTAAAAGAAGCATAGGTATATTTACTCTATGTATACAATGCAAGTAAGTATATTATCATTATTATTTCCATGTTTCCTATTATTATCACTGTAATAGAAGCTTTACCTTTGCCTCACCTGAAAATTATGCATTGACTCCCCTTTTGTGAAAATCCACTGAAAGTTTAAACCAAAATGCTTCTTACCCCTTCTCAGCCTTTCTATAATCCTATCAGCCTATAATCAGCCACATCATCACCACAACTTCAACCACTACACCCACTACAGTCATGATCAGCATCATCATCTTCCCTTTCATTTCCCTGTGATGCCGCCAATACGATCATCATCATCTTTTTTTAGATTCATACACTTCAACTTACATAATAATAATCATGTACTATACTATGTATATCACATCTTACTAGACCAAAAGCATCTGCCTTTTTATTTCCAGAACCATCACACGCTCAGCCAGCTTCTCCGTTTTCATTTTTACCTCATTTGCTACAATATACACAGTCTACCGTTTTTTCTTTTCACTGTTTGCCTACTAACATATCATGATCATTTTGGCAGAAGAGAACCGATATCATCAGCACAGAGCATCATCATCATTATATTATCGACATCATCCACATCATCATTTTCATCGTTTTCCTTGATCATATTGCCAAAAAAATGTTTTCACGTAATATCAAATATTTTCTATAGAGTGGCTTTGGCTACATTAAGCAATGATGCCGTTTGTAGTACATATTTTAAGTATTTGTTATCCATTCAAGTATCCAGTTGTAGAATGAATGAATTTAAGTTCATTGAATCGAGATGCTTATATATAGATTTGTATACTTTTCATTCTTTCTAGTGAAAGTGTTCTTTAAAAAAGAAAAGATTTTTTACGCTTGGATTGAACCCATTTTTGTAACTTAAACCGTAAACCTTTTGATTATACAAACTTTAAGAAAGAAAGAAAACATACACTTTTACAGTTGTTAATAGGAAGAATCTCTACTATTCTTTTTGGTTATCTTTTTATTTTTTCTATACTCAAGACAACGAATGGAGTGGAATAACCTTCAAGAAAATGAGGGTAACTCACCAGCTACATCTTCAACAAAAAAACCATCATCAACGAGAAAGAGAGCAAGCAACTACAAAGCTTTTTTCAGTCAGCTATTACTACACACTGCACATAAATACATGTAAGTATGTACTTGTTATGCAAAAAGAAAACAACGAAAACATGAAAAGCAAATCTCTCCTGTCGCTGCTCCAACAAACTGTGTGTTTTCTTTCTTTCTCCTTTCCTGTTTTCATGTATTTTTTTCAAAAGAGTATACACTCCTTGTTTGTTACAAGTTACTAAGATGCTGATGAGAAGCACAGAACGATGATGATTACTATCATCATCACGATCGCGATGGTAGAAAAAACATTTAAAGACCAGCGTATAAAAAACTAGAAAGAAAGTGCAAAAAACTCGCACTCCTTTCCTTTTTTCGAAAGCCTGTGTATTCTCTTTGCAAAAAATAAAGTGGATTTTCGGGTACATTTTTGCAAAGCAGGAAAAAGCGAAAGAAGGAATGATGTTGATGTTTATGACGATAACGATGTTCTCTTATGTGCTACTTTGTTGGGTTGTAAAAAGGAAGATGATCATTATATTATACCGTGTTCTATATAAAATATATGAATATATGTGTTCAAATCTATCCAACCAAACTGCATGCACTCACCCAGAAAAAGAGGGAGAGAAGGATGCAGCAATATCATTAAGAAATGCATATGATTGTAGGCAAAAGTAGTGAAGTGAGCAAAGGAGAAAAAACGATTTTTATAAAATCGCTATTGCAAATTGCACACAAGCTCAAAAAAGACGCAAAGCAGAAGAAGAAGCTCGAGAATAAATATAAAAGTTTGTACTTACCCTGGCACTGCGAAGTTAATAAAAGGGTGAGAAGAATGGCAAGGGCGGTGATCACACTAGAATTTTTCCTCATTCTGCCTCCGCCTCCTGCAACACCGCCACCACCATAGTAGTAGTTTGGATTACCTAGGAACATTATGTAGTAGTAGTGCAGGATCATGGATGATCCCATCACGGTGAACAACATCGGACCTTTTATTCTTCAAAGCTAGCAAAGTGTGTAGCCGAGATGATGATAGAAATCTGCAACGGTAACTTACTTTACGTCTAAAGCGATGGGAATGGAGGACGATGAGAAAATGAAATCAGTTTGGTTCTATATAGTATTTTTTTCAATGATTTTTATCTATTTATACGTGACTTGGACGCACTGTTAAACATACTACGCGATGATCTTGTAAGAAAAGCATGAGAAGATTATGGCTAGTGGCTATAGTCATCATAGTCATTGTGATGATCACAGAGATTATAGCAAAGAGGATGCCTTCTGATGATCAGCATTAGCAGAAAAATCTGAGCAAAGTAGGAAAGTGTAGTTTGGTCGAATCGGAGAATCAGAAGAGAAAACAGATTTCCTTTTTTATTTTCTTACTTTTTCTTTTAAAAATAAGGATGATGATGATGATTGTGATATTGGATATTTTTTTTCTCTTGGTGGTTATTATACTTTGTACAACTTGTAGCGTTCAACCGATGATATTATCTTGCTTTCGATCCTAATAGCCACTCAGTCAGTAAGTTGAAACTGAAACAACTCTTCTTCTATTCTTCTTGTTTGTAACTACTTTCTTTTTTGGCAAGTTTTTTATTGGTTCTATTTAGATTGTTACACACTGAGTGGGAGAGGGAGAAAAAAGAAAAAAAGCACGAAGACACGATAGATCGAAAGGAGAAAATGCCAATTTCCTTGAGAGACTTGAGTTGAGAAAGAGAAATGCACATAGACAAAAAACACACACACAAGTCAAGTCAAGGAGAGTTGAGAAAAAAGAAGGGAAATGAGTTTCCCCTGAGTTTTTTCTTGGAATCGTGCATGCACACAAACATATACACAAAGTTAAGTATAATAAGCTTTTATCTTCTTTGATTTTTACATGTGCACAATACACACGTGAAGATCATTTCTTGTTGGAAAAAAATATGTGAGTAAAATGGTTTCTGTGTCTGGTGTGTGTAGTTTGTTTCACTCTATCACTCACTGGTCCATCACTTTATACCAGATATAGACTCACTTGTTCTCTCACTGTTTGTTTGTTTCAAATTGGCAATCAGATAAGTTGTGTAGGAGGAGAAGGATGCTTCTGGACTGCTGCTGTTGCCCAAAGTGGGAAAGAGGAGTCACGCTGAGCTTCTCTGATTGCGAGATTTTCTCTTTTTTCTTCCATTTTAACGTCTCCATCATGATTATGTAGAGTAGAGCAGTGTAGTTTTGTGTAAGCTTAGTAGTTATTTGTACGCACGCACTGTTTCGAACTTTTTTCACTATTTTTTTATGAAAAGGCCAGAGTTGGAAAAGTTAGTTTTTTAGTTTGAATAATTGTTATGTAAAACAAGAGGAGAGGTGGTTGATGAGTGATGTAGAAGGAGCAACTTTTTAGTAGGTCGCATTCTGATAGTGATGGCTTAGTTGAAGTGAAGCACACACTGTAAAAGTAATTGCTTTGTATGGTTTTTTCATCGGAAAATTTGCTCACTTTGTGTCCTTTTTGTGTTGAGGTTGTCGCATGTGGTTGGGTCGATTTAGTAAATTATACTTGGTCACATGTGACATTATTTTGTATTTGGATACATCTGAAAAGAAAAACATTAGAATTATTAGTTTAATAATAATGATAATTCAATGACTTCATGAAGCTGAAGTTTTACTTAACCATGTAATTATAATGCAGGGAAGTACATGACAAATAAATTACGAAACTACAAATGCGTGTACAGATGAGGTGCCATGCTTCAGGGAATTTTCAGAATTATTATTTTCAACGTGATGTATGATTCATGTAATGATACGGCTTTCGTAACATATTTTTTTGTATAATATTTGTATGTTTGTATGTATATATGTCTGGTGTGTTCGTAGTCCCAAATGTTTTCTATTCAACCACAGTAAAGTCGAAATTCACTTATTAGCACGCGTAAGAGCGTGTCATGTCACCTGAAAAGCATGATGGCATGCATGATGAAATCCGAGATGAAGAGAAATATCATGCATATTTCCATGTAAAGAGGACAAAGTGAATTGGAATGTTGACTGACGATTGCAATATTGCGAAACAGACAGATTCAGACCATCCCATTACGATACGTGCATACTAAAAAGTGAAGTTACTCTGAACTAACAGTCTGAGCAACGATGGACTTCACCGCAAAAACATAATCAAAGGAATTCGTTTTTGCGACTGGACACCATATATGCAGTGTGCATAACGTATGAGTACTCTTCAACTCAATCATTGTCTATCTCTTCAAAATTCCGCCCAAATTTTCGAATTGTAGTTTTCACTAGGGCCATTTGATATGTCTAGCCAATGCCAATTCCCCCCCCCAGAAAATTTGCCAAAATAAGGGTTCTTGGAACTTGGAAGTTTGTTCCATTCTGTCACAAAAGCAGACTTCATAAAAAAGATATATGACTAGGTAAAAGTCAAGGATGACATATAACTTTTATATATTTACTTTTAAAAGAGATTAGCTTTGTTAAAAATGCTCAAGGACTACTAGAGCGATACTACTATCGCCATTTTTCTAGATTCTATTGTTATACTGTCTAGAAATAGACTATCCTTGCAAATCAAAAGATTGAAAACGGAGATTTTACATTCGCAAAACATTTTCGGACTTCTTCCTGCCAGTCAATCCTCAGCTCCAATCTTAGAAAAGTATTAAATGTCTGATCTTTCTTCACAATGCTTCTTTGCAACTTTCCTTTAATGTTTACAGTAAAAAAGAGTAAAATTATTCCTATAAAAGATTCTATTTTTATGATTATGGGTAAAGTACATATGTATGTCTATCGATTAATCTGGACTGATTACGTATGTAGAATCATCAACATGACTGTTCTCTAACTGATGACAAGATATATAACAAATGAAATGCAGAGAAAGTATTAGTATGCACAATTGGCAAAAGCTTTAAAAAGTGCATAAATCCATAAGTTTGTTTTGTCGTGATGATGATGATTGGTTAATAAAAGAGAGTAGTATCAAAAACATGCATAAAATAGAGCTAAAAATGTTATTCTTGAGATACAGAGAGATACGTATACTTAAATACTTGATATTCAACTCACAACTCAACCCATTTCAGATTAAAGCCCACTTTTTGTAGACTTCAGACAGTTTTGACAAGCTGTAAGTCAACTTGTTTGCAGTTGGAGTACTACTGCTGTAATTATGCATGAAGGCTGGCTAGCCAATCTGCACGAGTGAACTATTAACCATTCCAATGTTGTGTATTTTTACTTCATGGAAGAGAAAGGACTGTTTACACAAGAAAAGCATTATAATTTTATCAGATATAGAATGGCCATGAAAATAACAAGCAATAGAGTAAATTTGCTGGAAGAACAGCGAAATAAAAAGATCATCTTTCAAGTTTTTTAGCCTTCTTAGGTGAAGTGTAGGTTTACGCTGTAATTTTTACTCTTATTTGTTTTTCATCCATTATTTTGCGCATTCTCGGAACTGGATTAAATGCAATACGATCAAAATAGAATTTCAAGCTGCAAACTTCCACATAGGACTTCTTACAACATACTTACTGATGATTCACTTTTAGTTTATTTTTGTTCTTCTGTTTGAATCTCTCTTAAGCTAGATGACTGGTGAAGTGAAAATGTCCACTTGAACACGAGAACATGGGAGAAAAACAAGTGAAAATACAAAATCCAACTGTACTGTTGAAAGTGTGTTATTTTATTATTAATGACATGTGTGTATATGTGCGGGTAAAAGTTAAATGTTTACTGATCTACTCCATTCCTTCCAACCAGGCAAACATACTGTGGTATTTACTTTATCCTGTTTTTCTATCATTCTTTCCCCCAAGAACAAATCTGCCTATCGACAATGAACTTGCGTCTTCGAGTTGCACACTATTTTCTTTGTTCTCTTTTCCAATTTGTCGATCAACTTGGGAAGAAACGTCGTGAAGTTATTTATTTAGCAAAACGTATGTATTCTTCATGATCGATCGATTCAACGATCTTATGATAGCTTTATTTTTCCATTGGGAACATGTTCAAAATTTTCTCAAAGAAAAAATACACCGGACGTTTTTTGGCAAACTACACGAAACATTTGTATATACATTTGTACGTATCACATAGTTTTACTTTTTTGTACATTTTTATTGCTGAACCACTTACATAAGTTTGTAGAGAATAGTCTATTTTTCAATGCTTCAGTATACTGAACATATATTTATTAGGCGTTCCGCGACTCTGTTGTTGTTGCTCATAAAAGAAGGAAATGACCGGAACGGAAATGCTTTCACCGTGACCACCGCCACCACGTTGTATGCATATATTAATAATAAAACTGACTTTAGAACCTTTATAAAAACGTACCACCGGTAAGAAAGGTATGAGTCTGGACACTAGAATATATGAACCTGGTAGCGTCATTGCACAAGGAAAGTAGCTGGAACATGTTCTTCCTGTCTTCCTGTGTGCTTTGGACACGTCCTTCGAGTTGGCGAGTGCGAAAGAAAGCATGCCACTACCATTCTAACAACGGTAGTTAGTTAAGCTATGTAACCAGGAGCAAGGAACAACTTTCTCCACTTTCTGAACATGAGTATAAGTTAAAGATGGTGCTGATGATACGGATACTTATACATACTCTCTTTTTTCCTTTAAACAAGTGGGGATATTCTTCATCTTACACAATTCTTTCTTTTTATACGTCCTTCTCAAAAAGAAAATTGTAAAAAATCCTATTTTATTCCTATTTTTCTTGCGATTTTGCCCATGGCTGTTTCTCGGCATGTTAGACAATGATGGCATATATTACACAAACCTGACTTTAAGCTTTATCTCTTTTACATAGAAGACCCGGCCGACTGCTGTTGAACACTCACAGTTTCATTGCCTTTTCAATACCAGCTGCATTTTTTTCTTTTCCCACTCTAAAAACACGCAAAAAGAGAGAAAAGTTGGCCAGCAAAAAGTTTTTTGGTTTCTTTTCTGTTCAAGAATGGAAAGGGAAAAATAAGGATGGCTACAAGAATGTGCATGTGCAAATTGTTTGTGTGTGTGTGTGTATGTGTGCACGGTCTACTCACTCACAACTCACTTATTTTCTAAAACATCACGTCTTTACGAAACTAATAAGTACCTATTGAAACGAGAATGAGAACAAATAAGAGAGAAAGAAAAATACTGACTGTTCAAAAACAAAAATGTTTACTAGCGAAAAATAGTGTAGAAATAACGATATACATATATGAAATGAGATCCTTGTGTAAGGAGAGTAGAGTAGATCGAATAGCAAGAATTGTAGAGAAAAAACAAGGACGTGTCTTTAGGACTAAACGACTTCATCAAATATTTCAACAAAGAATCTGAATATCGTCTTCAGTCGTGTTATTTACAAAGAAAAACTCAAAGAAAGACGGGTTTATCTGGAAAACCCACTCACTTTCTCAAAAGCAAAAGGGGAACATTCATAAACAACGTTACTAAATTTAAATAAAATCTAACTTAAGAGTTTCATAATTACGGCTACCTTGAACACACTTATACAATTTGTT
This sequence comes from Entomobrya multifasciata, assembly GCA_034693345.1. Taxonomy (NCBI): domain Eukaryota; kingdom Metazoa; phylum Arthropoda; class Collembola; order Entomobryomorpha; family Entomobryidae; genus Entomobrya; species Entomobrya multifasciata. The sequence continues at coordinate 11,266 of JAQFXM010003695.1, forward strand.
TGCCTTTTAATTTGATGAATACCACTCATATTACATTTAATTTAATTTAATAATATTTCAATATGGGACACGTATCAAATTCAAGCTTCTAAAACTATAGAAAAAATACTTCTGAGAAATAAAAGCATCTTTGTAATTATATATTATAGAAAAAACGGAAATACAGTACTAACATTCGTTATCTTTTTGCTATATATAAGGAAAAATCATCAGCATTGTCGTTTACCTTCTTTAACTAACAAGACGACAACAGAGAAGAGACGCCAACAAAAAATAATGGAATTTGAGATACCTTTAATTATAAAAGATGCTCCAATTTAATCAAAAAGGGCCTTCATGTTTTAAACAAAACTACTTGAGCACATTCAACATTGTATGCTCCCAAAAAATAGTGTAGTCTCATAATTATTATGTGTGTGTATGAACAGCTGCATATATTATGTGCAGCATACACAGAAGTTTTTTTTATTCGTGCGTTGTAAACCTTGGTCTTTAGAATTTTGAAAGAAACGTTTTACATTACTCAAAAGTCTTAAAAATGTAGAATACTTGAAAAATAAAGAGAAGTTGTCTGAATCCCTTTCTTCTGACAACTCTATATTTTAATCAAGAGTTCCAAAACAGCTTTATTCTCATTTCTTTAAGTTTACTAATGAGTCCACAGTCCACATATGCACGAATGTAGCCCACTATTTTTACTTGAGTGACAATCTAGATCAGATTCCGTATTTGTGTTAAGGAAAGAGTGATTCATCACTATCATTCCCAAACAAATGCAAGTTTGAAAGCCTTTTGTTCATTTTCAAGAAGCTGTTCACAAATGATGTAGACCAAACGATATACACTATTTTTTTCCAGCACGAACAGCCCCAACATGTTTCCGGCATATTTGAATGTTGTCCAATCGAAGGCTTTAATTAACACCTATTCATTTTCACCATTCATTTTCAATGAGAATTACGCTTAAAAAAGTAGGTCTTTGTCTCATTCCCTCCATTCAATTTACTCAACTTGTTTTCTTTTATTTTCAGTTTTTCTTCATTCACATTTCAGTATTTATTCATTGATCATCTTGTTGCGTGCGTGCCAAGGAAAATCATAACAAAAACCTCAACCAGACGACTCAGTCTTAAAAACCAACATATGTCTTCATCATCCATATATCCACCATTCCACCCACCTACCTACTTCCGAAGTTCTTCTGTACCTATCACATGCCATCTCGACCAACTCCAACTTTCCTTCAAATTTCAACTCTGTTTTACAATAATAATGATAATAATTCTAGAAAAAACTGTAATGTGTAGGACTGTGGGGTGGCTTATTTCTTTCTCTTTGATGTCCGCTTTTTCACATTCCCTTTCATTTCATTTTCTCATTGTTCGTTATTTATTACTCACTTTTAAGATGCGAGGGCTCGCACACGCATTACAAATCCACAAGATTTGGAGTACTCGTATTTTGACAACTCTTTTCCAATATCAGCACATTCCGCGTGACTTTTGTGAACGATCCTTTTTTGCCTTGGCCGTGTGGCACTCAAACTCGACTCAAATTACTCTATACTCTCTTAATCTGAAATACTACTGACACTTTTTCACTGGTAACAACAGTGCCGTTGTTACTATCAGACTGTTATTATTTTTATGACTACGACTACTACCGTTTTAACCAGCGGTTGTTCTGATTGCAAAATAACTTTCTTTTTTTCACCCCACAAAAAAGCTGTACTAGTACTGTACTCACACTGCTCTACTCCATTCTTGACTTGAGTTAAATCATGAATTGGAGTAGCAGGAGCAATTCTTTTTTTGGAGAAGATCTTGATAATGCGCATTCTTCATATATCTTGACTTGGTGTTTCCTCTTCTTTCGCCTTTTCCTCTTTCATTATTTCCTCAGTACTGCTGCTTTTTCTTACTCACTTATATAGCCATAACATATCATCAAAGAAAAAACTTTTCTGGCAAAGTCAAGTAAAAAAAGAAATTCAAAAAAAGAGAAAGGCAAAAGAGAAGAATGGCAAGTGAGCAGGAAAAAAGTTTTACTTTTTTGACTGAAGCTTGTATCTGCGCGTATTGGTTGGCTTTAGAAAAGAAAATGGTACTTCCTTGGTAAAAGTCGAAAGTATAAAAGAATTTCGCAGAAAAAGGAACGTGATAGGCTTCACATCGAAGTCTTGATCATCAAGATACGCATTTGCTCCAGACACACACACACACATATACAAACGCACAAATAATACATACATTGTGTAGTGATGCCATAATAATAATAATAATACTCACAAAAGAAATACCATGATAATATCATAAAATAATAAAAATAGTGTGTTTATGTGTATTTATGTGTGCGGGGGAGTATCAAGTTGCGAAAGACGAGGTTCATTGACAGAACACAAGAAGGATAACGATATACGCACTTTTAAGACTTTCTCGGATTTTTCTTCTTGGCTTGTTTCTTTCTTCTTGTTTCGGTAAAATGGTCCTATGGCATGCCACAACATAACATAGAAACTACTGAGTAACCGCGATCATACTGAGGAAAGAAGTAAGTAAAAAGACAAGTGAGAAGGTTAGATTTCTTGTTCTTCTATTTTTTGGTTTTTGCTATTTTTATAGCTTTATTTTTTGCACGAGAGAGGAAATAGGAAAAGGATGAAAGGGTTACGTGTGTACCACTACAAAATGAATGAATAAAAAGAAATAAGAAAGCCTAGTGAAAAATATATCATGAAATTTAGAAAAGGACGATGACTGAAAAAATGTTACGTTTATTCTTGGTTGCGTGTGAAGAGTAAAACTTGAGCTTTGAATGGATATACATTGCACATGGATGGATACTTACGTGTGCATTTTGTTCACTGCTATTATATCACATCCCATTTATTTTTTACTCCTTTTCTCCTTTGTGTAATGCTGTGATTTTCTTTATATTTATTTTTCTTTTACCATTCTTTGTTCACCAGCAAAAGCGTGAAGAAAAAATGAGAAAGCAACGTTAATGCCATTTATTAGAGCCACACGTATATTCTAGTGGAGAAAAATGCGTAAATTTGATTGCATGAATGAGAGGACACGAGTTATGTTGGAAGAACGTGGAATGAAGAATGTATAAGACGCACAAATAATGCGTAAGGTTGTGTGGGTGGATGCGGTTTTCTTATAGTTAGGTGGACTTTTATGAACATAAAGAAAAAAGGAGAAATGAAAGCAGCTACCGAACAAAAAAATCAAGTCAAGTCAAACATTTTCTCTTTCCGGTTTTTCTTTTTTTGGCTTTTGCTTTTGTTATTCCTGTAAAACCATTTAGTATTTTTTCCTCTTGTTTGATGTGACGAGAGAGCGAGCGAGGAATGGCGAAAATGAAGAAGCAGAAAAGAAAAAAGTAAGGACGATAAAGTTTTTTTTCTTTGAATGCACGCGTTTCGTTGATGTATCATGAGACATTATAGTAACTTACATATAAAGTAAGCCTAGCTAAACTAAAGCTTTGAACTTGAGGTCGCACTGAAAAAATTGCCGCTGTCATGTAAGGTCCCCTCAGTCCAATTTTTAAGAGGACACAAGAAAAAGGGAAACAAAGAAGGACGATAGAAGGACACGCATAAAACTATATATGAATTTTCCACCACACCATCGATTCACGTGTACAAACAAAAAAAACATAAGATAAATACACACACGCATCCCATTATTCTTGTCTTATTCACTTCAATTCACTTTATTCAAGTCAAGACACAAAAGTGCGTCTTCCTATCGTGGAGTAAAAAACGGGAGGAGACGACAAGGGAAAAATATGTATTTATTTTACTGTTTTTGACTCAGAAGAAGCTATTTCTTCCAAACGATAGCGTCCGCTTAACAGCTTGCTATACAAGGTAGTGTCCAAACAATTGCTGCTGGTTGGTTTGATTGTTTGGTTTGGTTGTTGCTACTACATCAGAAAAGGAACCACAATAACAACATACATGTTCTATGTTTACCTTGTTGTTCTTATTGCGTATGGATATGGTTGGTCTAGACTTCTTTTTCGTAGGCACGTGCAAGGCCGAGGAAAAGACAGCCCTTGGTTGTACAATGTGTCGGATAAAATCTACGCATAATGCAATGCATACAATGCAACTAGAAAACGAGCGTCTGGAGAAAATGTATAAAAATACTAAAGTATAGCTGGACATTTTTATGGACATAAATGTTCTGTTGTGGACAATGTGCTTTGTCATTATCATCGTGTTGACGGAAATGTCTATTTCAAGACTATTTCGACAATTTACAATGTACTTAATGCAAAAAAACGTTGTGACAAAAGTTTTCTGATATTTTAAAGCTGAAGATCAATATTTCACCTCAAAATGTTTTTATGGTCTCTTGAAGAAAAAAATCATGATAAACACTCCCTTGCAATTATTAATAAAACTAATTGCAGTTAGTATGTTTAAGCTAATATGGTAGTAGAAACGACGCATTCATAATTTTGGTCCTTAATTTAGAGAAAAGCACGGAATGTCGGACATTTATGCATAATATTTTTACTTCACTCAAAATTCTACTGAAAGTTTTTTTCTTTATTCAGATATCCATACAAACTTGCAAGTTCCATTATTACTAACCACTATAAAGTGTCGGAAACAAAAGTCTGAAAAGTCAAATTTATTTTTTATTAAAGGTGTATTTTTACATTTTTTACTTTCCAAAATGACGTTTTATGTTGTCCGTAAAACTAATAGATCCACCCACACACACTTACAGATAGAACGCATTAGGATAAGTTTTAAAATACCAGAACAGGAAGCTTTTTCTTCTTTTGGGTGTAAATAAAAGTGACTGTGAGTAAGTGAGTAATAAGTAGAGTATAAACTTATAGGAACATTGTATCCCAAAAAACCTTTCATGCTCGTTTTGAAATGACACGTGAGAGAGATGGAGGGTTGAGACTAAGACAGCTAGGGACTTAAAAGAAGGAAGTTAAAACGGATAAAAAATGCCCAGTGGAGAATAAAACGTTGTTGTGTCTCCAGATAACGTATGTTTCCCCGGCTTTCCCCGGAAGGTAGCTAATTTTTCAATATGAATGCTATATGTGTACCATGTGTACTTACTTCATATCCAACAACGTGTGAAAGGAACACAGCTCAGGAAAAAAGAGTAAAAATGGGATGCCATAAGTGGCAAAGAAGGCCATATACATTTTTTAAAGACGGCAGTACCAAACACTACGGGAGGAATAAAGTGAAAGTGGAAATGTAAAAGTTTTTTCTGTACAATTTCGTGAATGAAGCTTTCGTAAAAAAAACTTGTGAGTTGTGTACTTTATAGGGTTAGTTAGGAGAGTGGTAGGAGAAGGTAGAAAAAAGGCAAAAGGAAACGGAAAAGGGAAGAAGGGAAATGTAAAGAGTTCGTGCCATTTTTTCTGTTCATTTCACAAATTCAGTGAAAAAATGCCACAGAAGAAAGCAAAAAAGTACAACGACCGCATCGAAGAACCAGCAAGTCAAAGTCAAAATCAGCAGCAGGTAAGAAACTGAAAAAGTGTTGGATATTTCTTCTTGTAACTACAGAGAAAGAAGGGAATAAAAGCAAAAGAAAGAAAGGTAGGAGGTGGAAAAATGAGTAAGGTTTTTGCGGAACTTTATGTTGATGTGTACTATCAAAATTACACGTCATATGGGTAAAGGAGGATATGGCCGGGTACTATAGTATACTAACGCCTAACTCTATCTTTGTCATGTCATACCGTTTCATACTACATTTTTCTAAAAGTCGGAAAATTGCGATGTTAAAAAAACACCTTTTAATTTTCAATGGAACAAAATAATCATAAATCCATTGTGCAAAATTATTCAATTGTAGATACAAGTTCCATACATTACAAAATAACAGAAAATTGTTCAAAAAGGACAAGGACCTTTCAGAAATAAGCCGAACTAATTTATTTAAGAATTTGATGGCAAAAACTGGTTGAAGTTTCACGTTTGGAAAAAAACTAAATCGCCTGCACTTGATACAAAAAGTAAGCTGGCAAACAAAGATTTTCGTGTGTATGTACATTATATCTACACGTATAGAAATCACGTGCATTCATATGTATAAAAATGATAATTCCAATTTACACCGAATAATAGCTTATAATGTTCAAGCATGTCAAGTAGTTTCATAGACAAAAAACGAAGTTTGTTTGTACGTCTGCTTTTCTTTTTCAGTTTTTGACTAGTTTTCATAGAGTTATGTATGAGTTGTTACGAAAAGGAAACTCCATAATCACATCGATTGCTTTTAATTAAAAGAAGACCCAACATTTTCTTTAGTTCTCGAACCCCAACTTTTCATAACTCGCACGATACACATATAAGAAAAATGTACATCGTTCACAAAGTGTACATTATGTATTTATATGTATTATAGTTTTTTGCACAAAGAAACCTTTCTAGTCAATAGCAGACAGTGGGCCAACCACAAGAACGTATCCGAAGAAGCCAGAAGCAATTATGGTATTAACAAATTGTCAAACTTTGTTTCTTCTTCGACTCCCACTTTTTCTTGCTCATTTCTTTACCATAATATTTTCGAAAGAAATACAGAATAAAAAAGAAAAAAATACAGAACAGAGAAATTGAGCTGAACTAAAGAAGTGAAAAGTGTTCTGGATAAATGCTTAGTAGGATGAAGATGATGCTATTCATCTTATAAATCCACATAGACTCATCCTTTTCAATATTTTTCTTTCTTTTTTTTTCTTTCCATGTTCATTTTCTAAGTAATATTATGATCTGGCCAAGACAGCAACAATAACTTTGATGATGGGAATGAAAAAAGAAGAATTCTTTTTTAGAACATGATAATACTTTGGAGAAGGCTTACCTCAAAAACTACTACCCACACCAAACTTGGCAAACAAACTGTCGGACATGTGTCCTGCCCTTACCTCCCACTTTCCCTCCTTTTTTATTCTAGCGATCCTAACCAAACATTTGCAGACGCTATGTTAACTAACCAATACATTTGTGTACTTGTTCTATATATTTAGGGAGGACATACTTGTCATGTACCTATTCAATTCAATATTCTTGTTTTACATTCGTCTTTTTTAGAGTTTCATATTTTTTTACAGTCAACAAAAATATCAAAAATCAAACAAAAAAGGAGAGAATGGAGAAAAATACTAAAAAGTTTCCTTTATCTCTGTATTTTTAGTTCTGCTTTTCTCGGCTCACGTCCAGTTTTATTTAGTTGTATGGTAGTGGTAGTGTGTGTGTGAAAGGACAAGAACCAGACTCGCAATCAGAATAATTGCTCAACAGAAACGGAAACTGCTGAGGCAGTGGCCACACGAGAATGCAAAGTTTTTTTTCATCCCACTCATTTATCATTCTGTGAAGTATTCGTAGTTTTCTTTTCTAAAAAATTATATTGCTCGCAATACTGTTACAGTATGCGGGGGTGAAAAGCAGACGGGCGACGAAAAATTAGTATAAAAAAGAGAGAATTTTTTGAAAAGCTACAACTACAGCCTTATTTGGTGCCACATTATGCTCATTTCAGACAAGATGAATTTACATGCATATGCATACAGTCTCAGAGACTTCACAACCCAGTTTTCCAGAAAACTTTAATTATAACACTAGGTTTGTTGCCATTGCTCTTTTTTTAAATTCAGCTCTCATTTGACTAGACGTGAAACATTTGGCACACAGCTTTAAAGATAATTTTCACTGAGAGAGCCGCACATGTCTGAAGCCCACGGGAACTTACATAGTCGCTATATATGTTCATTGCCCTGGTCTGGTGTGGCAGCCTGCCTGGTGTTGGCGCTGGTTTGTATACATACTTGCTTTCTTTCCTCACCATGTTTATGGTGTGGGTTGGTTGGTTGGTGTTATTAATATTTATGAGCAAAGAAGACCAAGAAAAGGGAAATGGATAAGAAAAACAAAAGAATACATCGAGCGTGAGCACATGAGGAAGCGAGCTACAGTCTAGTACCACGTGTCTATATAGACACGTAAAAAATAATTTAATTTACGTGTCTATTTAGACACGCTACGTG
>JAQFXM010003696.1:0-19309 GCA_034693345.1 Entomobrya multifasciata
AGACCAACCAACTTTGTCCATTAACCTTACCACTTACGATAAATAAATACTTTTTTCCACTTTTTCCTATTCATAATCATTCATTTGAAAGACACGCATGATGATAATGTGTAATATAGCATAATTTAATTATCAATGTGAGTAAATAATTGTTACGACAAAGGATTTCAAAGTCCAAAATATTACAACTTTGCTACTCACTTCAAGCGAATGCTCATTTAAATTGATGCTGATCAGCGATCTACGATTACCGATCATGGTCATTAAAATATGCGATGTTTAGAATGTCAAAGAACGAAGTCAACTTTAGTTACAATCACGAAAAAATAAAATATTTAGATGTTATGCATGAATAAATGGACACTTTTTTGGAATCAGATAGTTCGGAGGTTAGTTAAAATTGTTAAATGATTTTAATGTGTCTCATGTGTAGTGTGTTGACAGGCATGCACGGCAATTGTGCCTTGTGCCGGATAATACTGTAGTTATACTTTAAACAAAAAGAAATTTAAATTGTTCGTGTTCGGATTAAATGTAAAATTCTGTTGTCTTTGGGCATAATAAAAGTGCATGACATGTTTGATGATAAAATTTAAACAAATTATTATGTGAATAAAATAAAATGACTTTAACGAGAGTACAGAGATGTTTTTGGTGTCAATGAAAATGAAAGTTAAATAAAGATTATTTGAATTTTTGACTGGTTTGTATAAAATAACTATTTTTTAACACTTTCTAACTTTATTTCGTTTGTTTCATAATTCACGTTTCATACTTTGCACTTTACCTTTTCATTACGGCGAAGATCGTCCCACAAACAATGCGGCGAATATTATGTGTCTTTCTTTCGAAAATCGTTATAAAAACTAAAAATCTATTGAACTAATGCGAGATAATTTTTAAAATGCCATCTTGCAGATTTGAACTCTCGTATGGATAGATAAAATGCTTTCAATTTGTTTTTGAATTCCAAAAAATTGCACTCATTGCTACATTTAAAAGTCTTTACAAATGAAATGTCAAGTGACCACGCGAATTCTCATAATGCCCCACAAAAAGTTACACTTTAACGATTTTAACCGTATTTCAGTTAGATAACCATCCACTTACTTTAATTGAAGCATTTTAATTAATAATCTTGTTGCTATTTTAGTTTTAAAACTATTTTTACTTCTTAACTATCCATTTGGAAGCAACTAAACCGTTTCAGTACCTGACAAGACGACGTTGTGAACTGCAAATCAAAAATATAGATCAATCCTACTATGCACCTAGCCTAACCACTACACATGCATTCAGCTTATGTTCCAGAGATGCCAATTTAACAAATTATTTTTAAGCAGTAAAATCGCATTGACATTTCAATTAAATTACTTTCAAACTAAACCCATTTTGGTAAACACGTAAAAAAAATTGGTACACACACAAGAGTCTCACCTTTGCAAGACTGAAAACAGATGAGGAGGCAAAGAACGCATCGTGCTTTTGTTGTGAAAACAAAAAAAATTGACCAGGCAAAACTCTAAACTTCATGATGCATCATAATATGTCATAGTCATAACATGTGTTTTGATTTTATGACGTGCTTTAACATTAAATAGTGGACCATCTTTTAAAACTTAACTAAATTAACTTTTCGGTTGACATTAGTTTTTATCACAGGATAGGATCCTAATTTCTCACAAACAAAACCTAACAGTCAGCTGGTACAAATACTCTTGAATTGGTGCTTGCATTAAAAGCCAAATCCACCAGTTTTGGCAGCCATCAGGCATCACTAAAGTTTAATTATTGTTGTTTTCCACTGTGTGTTAATAACTACAATTTAAAATGGTCATTGTTATCGGCTTGGAAGGTTCTGCCAACAAGGTTGGCGTTGGGATCATCAGAGATGGAGAAGTTTTGTCAAATCCTCGTAAAACTTATATAACTCCTCCTGGCGAAGGTGCGATTTAGTTTATGCATAAACTGTTTTCAATGCCATAATGATTGTTTCATTGGTTAATAAATAAGATCTCTGTCGAATGAAAGTTTATTAACTATGAGTATGTGTGTTTCAATTAGGTTTCCAACCCGGAGACACGGCTAGACATCATCAAGCCGAAATTGTAAACTTGGTTGACACTGCAATTAAACAAGCAAAGGTAATTCAGTTTCCACCTAAATATTTTCCTAATGCAATTCAAGTTATTGTTTTATTAGAAAATTTAAAATATTATGAATTTCGTAGGTGAAACCTGAGGAAATCGATGCGGTATGCTTTACAAAGGGTCCTGGAATGGCAGCACCATTAATTTCAGTTGCTGTTGTTGCTCGAACACTAGCTCAATTATGGAATAAGCCTATAATTGGTGTCAATCATTGTATAGGACGTAAGTAATCCGTAATCCTTTATGATATTCAGTTTTTTCATTCTTGTTCGTGTATAATCTTGATTATAATTTTAATGGCATTTTTTATTATGAACGTGATCTACTCGTAGATATTGAAATGGGAAGAGCTATCACAGGTGCCCATAATCCTACAGTGCTTTACGTCAGTGGAGGAAACACTCAGATAATAGCGTACTGTAACAAACGGTACAGAATATTTGGAGAAACAATTGATATTGCAGTTGGCAATTGTTTAGATCGGTTTGCTCGTATTCTAAAGTTATCAAATGATCCTAGTCCGGGGTATAATATTGAGCAAATGGCGAAAGGGTGAGGAATTTAATGATAGCAAATGTGTATAACAGTTTGCATTGTTGTTTTTGTCAGTTTAGAATAATTAGAATTATAAAATTCAATGTTGTATTCTGCTCTACTGTAGAGGCAAGAAGTTACTGCAACTACCGTATGTCGTGAAAGGTATGGACGTATCATTTTCCGGGCTCCTGACATTTATCGAAGAGCGATATTCATCATTAAAAAATCAGTACACACCAGAGGACCTTTGTTTCAGCCTTCAGGAGACTGTTTTTGCTATGTTGGTGGAAACAACGGGTAATTTATAGATAAAGTAAACTATGAATTTTGTGTAAGTTACATTTTAGGTAGTTTACTAAATCAAACCCAATTTTGTACAATTTTTAGAAAGAGCTATGGCCCACACGGGATCACAAGAAGTATTAGTATGTGGTGGCGTTGGCTGCAATGAACGCCTTCAACAAATGATGGAACAAATGTGTCTAGAAAGAGGGGCTAAATGTTTTGCAACTGATGAAAGGTTTTGTATTGATAATGGAGCAATGATTGCGCAAGCGGGTTTAGAAATGTTTAATGCTGGTGTAAGGACACCGTGGGATGAAACATTTTGCACACAAAGGTATGACAAATTAAAATCCTTGTACCTGACATCCTTCATTTTAAACACAGATGTACATTTTTACATTTTGTTATTATTATGTCATTCTTGCAATTTTAGATTTCGAACCGATGAGGTAGAAGCTGTTTGGCGAGACGATTAAATATTTATACGTTTTGAAAAATATATTTTATACATGCATGTGAAATATATGAGTAGCCAAAATAAATATTTTTAAAGCAAAAATAATTTTGTCGTAACTTGACACAAATTTTACTGTTATAAATATCATTTTCATTTTCATCAACTTCATTGATCAGTCTGGGATTCATAATGTTTGTATTCATCTAATGCTCTTCGTATCAAAAATATATGCATGCATAAATTGGCGATGAAGGTGGAAGGGGGAATTCCACATTATGTACCCTCAATTGAGCGTAGTTAGCATTGACAGTCACCCACTTTCACTAGCAAAGAGCATGCCATGGACAAGTGGGCACATTATCGATTTTTCTCCACCAACGTCAATTCAGAGCAAGTGGTTACCTGGATCCAGGTCCAAAGCACAACATTGTCCACCGGCAACTACAAACTGTTCTCCAAAGAATAATACTCACTCACACTCCCCTACCTAACTCATTTATGTATCTAACATACTTTTGCATTGACAACTTGTAATAATTTTGGACACTCAAATGTGTACTTCACACACTGAAACATAAAAATCTTTTTTAAAAGATGACCCTGTTTACGTACCGTGACCTTTGGGCACTAGATATAAATGAACCACCAAGTTTTATATCACCTCGTTCCATCGCTGCTGCAAATGTTGACAATAACCCTGAAGACGAGTCCGTATTAATTGTTGGTAGCTTATCTGGGTTCCTCAGAATTATAGGTGCTGTTCATGGTACCGAGGCTGGGAATGATGATTACGCAGAAATCACAGAACAAGCTGCTATACTCGCAGAATTTCATTTAACTTCGCCTATTCTGCAAGTTGAAGCTGAAAGATTCGTCGGGTAATTAAAAAATCAATCAAATTACTTAAATCCATCATAATATATCAATTTTAAGAATTTTAGGTGACATCAATATTTTTATATTGAAAACAACTTCAGGGGTTCCGACAGAATAACACTTGCTATTCTACATCCCTTAAAATTGTCAATTTTCTCTGTATCCAAATTACCTGGTCAAGTGGAGCACGGTTCACAGTACAAACTCTCTTTACTCTACGAGCATCAATTAAAACGACATGCATTCAACATGTGCAGTGGTCCATTTGGTCGGGGAGCGTCCGAAGCTGATGCTGACCGCAACAAAGGAATCAAAGACGCTAGACAATTTATATGTGTACAATCTTTAGATGGAACACTATCTTTTTTTGAGCAGGAAGTTTTCACGTTTTCTAGATACATTCCCGATATTTTACTCCCTGGTCAACTGGCCTATGTCCCTTCATGGGACTCTTTTATAATTGCTGCATCATGGAATCTAATTTGCTTTAAATATGCAAGCCTGGCCATGGCCAAGGATGATGTGTATCAGCAACAGTCTCAGGAAACTGCTGTTGGGAAAAAGCTGGTTCCAGATTGGGTGGTTTCTCTGGGGGAAGAGTGTATGGGAGAAATTCAGGTGCTGGGAACTGAGCACGCTTCATCTACTCGGGTGATTGTCTGTACTTTCAGAAACATTTACTGCTTTGGAGAGGCTGCTGAATTAAAATGGTGCAAAAAGTTGGAGTATCAGATTAGCTCTTTCTGTTCTTACGTTGTTCGTAAGTTTATGGAATATTTTTTTGCAAAGACATTAAAACACGAAGGTTTTATGAAAACATCAATCTTTAATTCATTTACATACAAAAATATGATTTTAAGGGAGCGCTCCGAGTGACAATCAACAAATTACGTTAGCCGCTTCCGGAAATGATCCGTTTACTTGCTATATATACAACGGAACTGCTTTGAGATGGGCTGCAAAGTTACCAATTTGCCCTGTATTTATTGACAAAGTTTCTTTGAATGTAAGCTTTTCATAAGCTCAGCTATAAACAAAGTATATAGTGTACTTTCATGCTTATCAAAAGAAACTTATATCCGTTCTATTTATTTCTCAAGGGTGTTGATGGTGGAGTATTAATTCTGAATCAAGAGGGCAAATTAATTTTAGGTTATCTTGGAACTGAGCCCTCACTTTTTGTTGCTCCGCCAGTACAATCTAGAGACCTTGATTATGAGGCTGCTGAAAAGGAGCTTCAGCAATTAAGAAAAGTCATTAATGAATCAGGAGAACAAAGTATGTTTGCTTTTTATCCGGGAAAACAAAGCCAAAAGGGATCAACATTAATTTGTATGTATTTTCTTGCAGATGTGTTAGCAAGTAAGGACAGCACTGTAGAAATCAAAGTAGAGTTTGAAGGTCACAAAACAAAGTGGCTGGAGTCCGGCCTGGAAGTGATAGCTCTCATAGGGAAAATTAAAATTTTATGTAGACTTCGTGTAAACGACCTACGTGTAACTATCAGTACCCCCAGGCCTATAACTTGTGACAATGAGTCTGTATACGTTGGGGATATCATTGGTAGACATGAGTTTCCTTTGGAGTTTTACGTGGCAAACTTGGCCACACCGTCCGATTTACAATGTGATATACACGTTTTCTACGTGAGTGATAGCGGGTCTCCACATTTTGTACAAAAGAATGGGGTCAAAATCCCCTTATTTGTGGTGGCGAAAGCTTGTGAATATGTGGAAAAAGAGGCTGACTGCAAGTTGACATTTTCGGTTAATAAACCAGCGGTAAATTTAGTCCAACTGTACAATGGTACGTTTAAGAATTTTAAAAATTGTGTGCATCAAATGTACAATTAAAATTTTGTGCATAAAAATGAATTTGTATTTTTTGCACAGATTTTGAGTGGACACCTGAAGCAAACGCGACGAGTATATGCTTCAAATTTTATGATGGAGTGAAAGTAACCGTGCTTTCCTCCACAAAGACAAATACGTCAACTGCCTCAAAATATCGCATTCAGTCTAATATCATCGCTGCCATTTACATTGTCTATCGAGACTTTTTGGATAGGGTACAGAGAAAGTTTGGACGTGAAAAGACCGATTTTGGTATTGAGCTAGCTAGTGGGGACAAAGATATTCCATTTTTAATTGAATATTTTGGTGATATGGATGCTCACCTTTTGAGGAAAGAGAGGGAGGTGCAAATTAAGGTTTGCTATATTAAATTCATAAACTTTAAAGTTTTGAGCTGTTATAGTTAAAATATTTTGAAGTGTTACTCATGTGAATATTCATAATGTGGTTTACATGCATAGGCCGATCTAGCAGACCGTGCTGCACAACTACGTGCTGTGCAGCGAAGATTGCTGATACGGTTTAGGGATAAAAATCCTGTCCCATTGACGCAGTTGGAGACTTTATTGGAAGGATCGCTGGATCAAATAACTGATTGTTTGAATTTCATAGAAGTTAATGAAGATGTAAGTTTCCAATTTGTACTTTTGCTTGTTATATTGCATGGATCTCCTCTAAGAAGTGGCTACCATCAATCTACATATTGAATAAATTATTTCTAGGAAATGTATAAAAGCGAATGTCGTTTAAGCGGTGCAACACGACTCATGTTAGAGCTGATGATCATGAAAGGTGGAAAAAGTCCACAGGAAGCTGCTCAAATATCAAGCGCTCTTTGTCCTTACATTTGGAACTATACCGAAGAGTTTGGATGGGAAGAAGCAGTATACGCAGCCCTTACATTTTTAAAATCTCAGGTTGTCAGTGGTTTGGCAGGCAAATTGGAAAGCAAAAAGTTGAAGAAAGTGATTAAATCTGTTTTGGAAAAAGTGGGCAAAGTAAGTAATTCTGCGGCTGCAGCTGGAGAAGCCAATCAAAGTAAATTATCATCAGGCACAGGGGAAAATGAGACTCTGATAGGAAATGAATTACAAGAGAGAATGACCTCAGCGCGAGGTAGAAGGACACGACCACATAATCCCGTTTTAGAGTCCATACCGGAACCTGCCGAACGTAAGGGTTTTGCTAAATCAATTACTAATTTGAATTTTTATTTAAATTCTTAATCATTCGAAAACGAATCAAATTCTTTGCTTGTATTTTAGCTGAAGAAGTGGTAGAAAAGCAAACTCAACCAGAACTAGATTCAGGTTCACCGGAAGAAAGCAATTTAGTAGCTTTGCGTGATAGCTATGAAAGTGAACTAACTGAATTCCAGTCGGAGGACAATTTCTCCAACAGTCATCCTCATGAAGATTTGCTTTCAAATGATAATGGCGAGGAGTACACGTTAGGAGACGCTGAAAATAACATTACATCGTCCTATCTACAACAGCAACAAAACAACTTTTATGAAGATGAGGATGATGACAACAACAAAAGAATTGAGCAACAAAAATCGGCTAAATTGTTACGTGATGCTGAAGTGTCCTCAACATCTGAAAATATCATGAGTGATGAAAACTTTTGGTAAAATACTTATGATAAGCTTCCGCATTCCTCATGTGAAAACATCATGAACAAAATTAACTTAAGCAAACAATATAAATAAAATTCGCAACGAAAAAAGTAGTGTTTTAGCAAAAATGACCTGCATTTATACAGCAAATACTTATTCACGTTTTAAACATAGGGGATAGCTTTTTAAGGCTAAGCCAATCCCAACATTTAAGTGTTTTTCTTCTCACCCAACAAGTGGGATACTTTTTATTTTATGCATACCAAAAAATTTAACCATTCATGATGTTGCGGATCGGTGGTTGTGAATATGTATTAATAAAAATATCGTCACATTTTTGTACAAAAAGCAGAAAAACTGGATAGTTGCAGTTTTATTTCATCGCCAATTCAAGTAATTAGGTAAATTCGCATTTTTTACAAATAGTTTTTCAAACGAAATGTAGATAAGTAGCAAAAGATGATTTTACACAAATACGTTCGTGTATGCATACATCTGAAAAATGATTGCTTTGAGTTGCAATAATATTTTAACTTTCAAGATTTCACACATTCCGAAGCACTAGCTGGGAGAAAGCTTCCAGTCTTTTTTTCAGGGGTTCATCATACCAATTTAGATTATGGCTTTGTTTTGATAACTACAGCTATCTCCTAGTTTAAATGACCATGCAATCATGATAACTCTGACAGACAAGCAGATGTCACGACACACTGATTATTTCATTAAATATTTTTCATTTAATTTAAGCAAATTTGCCAAAGTATTATGAAAATATGTGTGACATACACACACATACTCAACGACTTGTTTACGGGAAAAGGGCAGTATCGGTTACTGCTCTATTTTTAACTTGACCTTTTACTTTAAAACAGAATGAAGAGAGAGGAAAAAATGAGTTTTTCCTTATATGTTGTATATGTTGTGTCTGTATCACACGTTTTCTTAAGTACCGATAATATTTATAACATTAAATTTAATTACATTACATATTTTCTACGTGTAATGCTTTGTAAATTGATGTAATTCTCATTAAAGTAGTCATCCTGCTTTCATCATGCATCTATCACGCAATAATGTAATCTAAATCTTCTCCTTGCAAACTCAGCGAAAAGGAACGCAGCAGCAGTACATAAGAAAAAAACAACGCTTCCTGTCATGATTTTAAAAATCAAATTGAATTAATATTGAATGCTATAACATAAATGAAAGATCACAATTTACATTCCATATCTTTCGGCATATTTGAATTCAGGGCACATGATCAAACAACAATTAACAAAGCCTACTCATGAGAAAAACAGAGGAGAGCTTATTTTTCACAAAGTGAAATTTTTCTTCTCGGCTTAATTTTAATCTTAAGCAGAAAAATACATGATTAGATATTTAATTTTCACAAATAAGCAGCAGAGCAAAGGTTGCTTCTCAGGACTTGCTGTTTTTACCACAAACCAGAAAAAAATTATAAAATACGCTCATTAATTATAGCAAACAAATAAACCAGTAAACTCGCTACACATTCTACACTGACAGGAGGCACGACTGTTGTTTTTGTGTGTTGACCAAAAAATCATAGGAAAAAAAGGAATGGTATGTAACATTCCAGAATTTCTTCCTCCTCGACTCAAGAAAGAATCAATTAGCAATTCAAGAGTTTTTGCTGAAATGATATCGAATGCGAAATTAAGATGAGAAGAGGATCAAAAAGTCGACCTAGTACATTTAGTAGTAAATGAAGTAGTTCGTCGTACGTAAACACATAGATACTAGATACATGCATAAATGACTTAGGTAAAAACAACATGCAAAATAAATTTTATTTCATTAAGTGAAGGGAGAGCAGAGGAATTTACGATTGCACGAAGAAGAAAAAAAGATATTAACTTGCTCTATTAACCGAGTCCGGCAGAAACTGGATCGAACTCGATTCAAGAGTCCAGAGATAACATTATTATTTTATTACGGAAAGTGTGTGTGAAGTTGCACTTACTTGACTCTAGACAGGGAGTAGTTTTAATTTTTTTCGTAAATAACCACAAGATCACCCGATCAAAGAGATTTGATTTGATACCTAATTACGCAAATGCTACACCGATATACGATAAGTTGTGTCGTGTACGTACGTCCTCATTAAATTTGTGTATTGTGGGCTCGAATCAAATAAATAATGAAAGAACAAGAAAAAGGTAAATGTGAACTGAATCGAATTAAAAAAATATTTTCAAGCAGCTACCAATTTCAATAAAAGTCCAGTCTCTTGTGCACAGGTTACAATTTTTCAAATAATCAAACGTCACACCACACACCACGCACAATCATTCATGTTAGTATCACATGAGGAATCCCTGATTAGTTTCAGAGAGACTGACAAAAATAAGATGTTTTTAAGAAACTAGTTACAGAACAGAGATCATTTCAGTCTTTCGGCAAGTTACAAGAGAAAGATACCCAAGACGAGTATACATAATGTATGTATTTAATAAAAAACAGCTTATAATGATGTTTTGTCCATCTAATCTTCTGCATGCTATAATATGCTATCAAAAATCTATTTTTCTTCCCATTTCCCACCGCACCAGACCCGACCCGTTTGCCATTTCGATTACGATATTGCTTGGTCAACAGTAATTTATTTTCTGCTGTCTACCTTGCTTTTCCAACAATCGTATTGACAAATCGAATGATTGGAGAATTGTGAAAAAGTGGGATATTATACATTTGTTTTTTATAACACCTGCTGAGAAGAACATTAATTAACCACCTTTTGTCCCATCATCATGATCCAACAAGCTACAAACATGAAAATGAAAAGCATCATGGAAAGTTTTCTCTCCATAACTTGTCTACTTGGTTTAATTAGCTGTAAAAATACAAATGAACGATTTCAACTTTCCACCATGCAAATTTTTTATACAAGATGATTTATGCATGATAGTAAAACTTTTTACAACCCTTTTAGCACCACCACCACTTTGCTTACGTTTGTTTACTATGAAAATCTTTGTTTACTACAAAAAATGTTTACATACACCATTTTATACAGTTAGAGAATAATTAGTTGCGCAGAAGTAAGCTAGAAGAAAGACATAGCGTTATTCTAGCAGACGTTTTCCACGAAGGTGTCCCACTTACCCCAGCAGGTGGTCCTATTTTAGCATTAAAAAAATTGTAAAAAGGGTTAGGTCATTCTAGCGGTTAGATTAAAGGATGATCTCAATTTTTATCCTGTATTTTCTGGCAGTTAATTTTCGCCAAATAATACATATATCATACCAAATATACTGACGGCTTATCATAACTGAGTATGTAGTTCGGACATCTCTTATCGATAAAAACCAAAGTTTTTTTTTGCAATAATCTAATTCTATTCTTAGAGTTGTGGCATGGCCGAAATGGCCGAGTACAAGAAAATCGACAAGTTTTAAAGCGTAATGGCTTCAATAGTAAAATAGTCTGGAATTCTGTAGTTTGTTGTGGCTCCACTTCTTCACTCGTCTTTTAGTAGATCATTTTGTTTACATTACAATTTTTTGTGTGTAAGCGTTTTCGCATTGCATAAACTTTGACTTTTTGCATCATCATCTTCTCATCGCTGCAATCAATTTCACTAACACCTCTTTGTAAACAAATAAGCAAATAGTGTAATCCCTTTTACAGAAACTTTGCTAGTAAAGCCCTCTTATTTTGCACTCTTTAAAAGACACGTCGTAAAAGATTGCAGTGACCTACCCGACGTGTTACATACACCCAAGTAAAGTGTCTGTGTATTACAGACGGAACTGCATTTCCTTTTCAGCTTTATCTCCTTGTAGCCGTGTAGTAGTACATGATCTACAATCCTACCACCAACAGACATTGCAAGGCGATGACGATGCGGTTCCTCTTATCTTTTGGCCACTGCAGTTTAAATCTTCATCATCATTTCATTTTTTGACATGTGCTTACAAGATCTCAGACTAAATTGATGTACATGCATAAATATTTCCCTACTAATCCGTATTCCGTTTATTTTATACATTCATCTACCACATCCAACCGTACTTACGTGAAAGGATAGAAGATTATTTATTGCAACATAGACACACTCATCAAATCATTTAAAAAGTTTAAAAAATGATGATATTTCATTTTAAATAAATTTGTTGTTCAAACACGGCTACAATAAAAGCTAGCGGTTGGTCCGTCGGCTTTTCCCTAGAACCCTTTGAGCCAACTGCAAAATATTTACACAAAAAAAGTTAGTCTGGAGAACAGTTTTGATGAGAGACAAAGCACATTCGATTCACAGACTTGTTGTATTTCGCGAAACTAATTGTTCACTACTGTTTTCTTTAACTTGCTGTCAGTCTTACATTGCAAACGCTTTAAAACCGCATAAAAACATGAATTTTACAGATTTACAGATCATAGATGTTTGTTAGAAACATTTCCAGTAAAAAACCGTCACAAAATTACTTGGAAATCTAATCGTACATATGTCACTAATCTACTTTTTACTAACAAAAACAAAGCTTAATTTACACTAAGAATTTTTTTAAAATCTTGAATAGGATGTAAAATTATATTTGTTGTTG
The DNA here is from genome assembly GCA_034693345.1 of Entomobrya multifasciata. Lineage (NCBI taxonomy): Eukaryota > Metazoa > Arthropoda > Collembola > Entomobryomorpha > Entomobryidae > Entomobrya > Entomobrya multifasciata. Next base: position 12,348 of record JAQFXM010003696.1, read on the forward strand.
TAAGTCATTTCTTCATTATGCAAGACTTAATACATTCTCACACCATGCCTTTTTGGAGTAAAAACATGAGTATAAGTAAAATGGCAAGTTTTTTGTTCAATTTATGGAAATTGCGAATTTTTCACTTTTCAGATAGAGCGCTTAGTTTATAGTACAGAAGTAAAGCAATACAACACCATTAAATTCATGCATGTTGATATGTTATAATAGCCGATGACCATCCCATTCCTACCTTAAAATGAAATTTCCCCGCGGCATTAGTTCCGTTCTTGTGCCACTCCTCATCTTAAAATACTCACTTAGTTGTTAAAAGTAATCATTTGAAATCATTAATGCTGGTTATATACAAAATGCTTTGTAGCGTCGTTATAACGTGATGTAACGTCACTTTGATTTGAGTGCATTATATACATGCTCTCACGTACCTTCACGTCACATAACGACACTAAGTCGGCGGGAAAAATCATGTGGACTTCAGAAGGAAGTATACAATGCTTGCAGGTTGCAGCGCAGTTGGCAGTCAAAACAAATAAGTTCATCACAGCCTGCACCCAGTTTCCATTCAAACTTAAAATCGCCCAATTTAAATAAATAATTAAATTTTGAAAGCCGTAAACCGTACCTAATTCCTCTATAATTAGTGAATGGAGCGCTTTATCAGTTTTTATAAACTCTTAACACTCTTAATCTATTTGCATGCCTAGCCGCCACAATTAACTTGGTTTCTTCAAAAATATTCACTTGAAAATTTAACTTTATTGGATAATTAATTTTACTTAATTTAGTCAATAATTTGGTGCTTCAAAAATTAATTGATATTTAAAAATATTATTTTATGGAATTTTGCAATGAAAATCCGAATCTGTGCTATTTTTAGACATTTGAGTAATTAAGTTTTAGTTGCAAGTTGATTATTCCATCTTGACGAAGCAAAAAGTAGAGACATGTTCTACTTTCAGCGTGACGTGAAAAAAATACACAAAAGTGACGTTACGTGAAGTATATAAGTACTCGCGTTACACGAAAGTGACGTCACGTTAAAGCACGTTAAGGTGACGTGAAGTATATATACTCATTTTGGGGCATCACGGCGCAAGGAAAAGCACACTACGTGAAGTATATAACCAGCATAAGACTCCATTTTGTGTTATTTATATCTTTCGGAGGTAATATTGGAATTAATTAATTTTTGAATCCAATCAAGTATCCAGTATCACCACCACTATCACCAATAAAACAGCACGTGCATGTATATATGTAGTAGCTCTATATAGTCGTTTTTGTATCTTAATTTATGGGGTCTATGGTCTATCTATTTAATTTCTACTATATACTGTATTACAGAAACATGTATCTATGTCTGGACAGTATAGGTGGCAAAAACCATGAATATATTTTTTATTTGATAAATTATTACATAAGTGTTTGATGACGACAAAAATTGAAATTTACAAGTTGTAAATTACAACATCATAACAAATCGTAATTACAGAAACGAGTCAACAAAGCAAGTATCTTTATTTGTAACTTATTGTTGTTCTCTCTCTCTCTGATAGTTTTGAGATAATTTATCAAAAGTTACTTCGTAATTAGGTACATCTGGTTAGTATAATACAATCGTCGTAGTGTTTTCAAAGCTTATAACGTTGTAAAGTTTACTTCCACAGTCTGGTTTAAGTTCAATGCATAAATATTTTCTACGTTCAAATTAATTATTCTAAGTTTATAGAAGTAATTCAAACTATTGTGGTAGGAACAGATAGTAACGTAGTCGAATAATTTGGAAACGAATGTTCACATTGTTCAAGAAGTCAAGGTATAAATCGTGGAAATGATTTTCAAGCATTTAATTTTTTCTTGGCGCTACTAGTTTCTAACGTAAACATTTTATGTAAATACATCAAAAAAATCGTATACTATACCCAAACCCAAGTAACAAGTATGCATAATTGCATTGCAATTCAATAACTTTTGAACTTGTACTGTTTTAACTGGGATAGTAGTAAGTAACTGGCAAGTTTTTTTGTCGTAGTGGTCAGACCTCGTGTAGTAGTAGTATGTAACCTGGTGGCTTGTTTTACTACAAGATCACTGCGGGTTGCTGGCTCCACAATGTCCGATCTCAGAAATCTTGACAAGCCGATTCAGGTGGGGCTTTGTCTATATACTTTTGCTTTGTTCATATATTTATTGCTAATAGATAGGCATTCTACTATGCTATTTTATAAGAATCACACGCGTGTAACAAATATTAATGCACATTGATTATGACTTACGATTAGTATGTGAAGCCTTTAAACATTTTCTTTTAAAAAACATGAAACCACTAAAGGGTAAGCCCACTTTAAAACATAATAATACGCAATAGTGATGCATTGTGTTGGGGCGACTTATTGGCAAAACTCTTTTCTATTTTGCAATTATAACTGTTTGGGCACAGAGCACAGCCAAATAGTAAAATGGCCAAAGGCTAAGGACAAATATCTTATGGCTCCTGTCAGCAGTCAAAAAGCTAATCAAACACCAATATTTTTATCTATTTAAATCAACAACCTATTATGATTATGTTTTCCCGAATGCGTAGACTTTTTATCTTAAGAACATATGGCGCCAAAGACTTTTTAATTGCGAATAAAATGTGAATTTAGCACCCTTGCATTAATATCAAGACATAAAGAGCTAGACGTGCTACTATGCAGTGCTTGCCCTCTAACGATAAGTGTTCATGTCTACCTGAGTACGTACTTTCGTATATAGTGTGAGTGTGATAGTGATGAAACTTTTCACTATGCAGACGTAATCAACAGGAAGAGATCAGAAATATGTCGTAAAGACTATTTATTCGGACTGCTTGGAAGTCTCGAATCTAGAACTATAATCTAAAATATGAAACGAAGGTATGACAGTATGAAGGTATGAATGTATGAAGGTATGAAGCCAGATAAGAGGATGATACTAAAATACCAATACTGGCTAATTGCTGATAATGTCAAGACGTCATATTTTCTAAATGAAAGTTGCTAATTTAGTATTATTATCGGCATTAATGTGCATTTAAAGAATCATTCTAGATTTTTTTAGTAAAATATGCTATTACCAATACCGTTCATGATTAGAAAATAAATTCTTGCATATTTTTTCTGAAATTCCAACTCAATCGCTTGTGGCCATAAATTATTTGTGTACTGTGTCCCCTTTTCCCTGTGAGATGATTATTCATAGTCATAAGTACATTCGTACGTACCCCAATCAGATCAGATAACTGACAGGGGTATGTGGTTACACATTTATACTTTTTACTTATTTAAATAAAAGCGATTAACCTAGTTCAAATTAACTCTCAGGCTAATTGCCTTTTATATTTGTGAATCCCTTAGGTCACTTTTTATTGAAAAGTAACAATGCATGTAGATTTACTTAATTCATTGACCATGCCTGTCCCTCCCTTCCTCAGTTAGTGGTAAATGAAACGTTTTATGCTTTAAAGTTTTTGCAGTGGTACTTCTTTAGTGCAATTGCAGAGCGGTACTTACATACAGACGACCTTCTCAATGTCGTTGTGGTCTGGCTGTCTCCTTTTCCACTTTTGTTCATCATCATCAGTTCTTCACTATTATTGTTTGAGGTTTTTACTTACGTTAGTGCCAAATATTATGCCATAGGTAGGACAGGAGTACATAACAACATTTACATTAACGTACTTTCATATGCAAGTTTTTCGTTTTTTTCTGAAAGTGCTCTTGGGTGCCAGGACTTCGTGGCTCCAGACCTGCAAACCTGACTGACTGAGATGCACTGTATCCATAAGTGAAACCAATAACAAATCTTGAAGGAGATGCTTTTTTCTACGTAAACTTACGTAAAAGCAATATAACAAGACAACAAATACTCATGCATTCTGATGATATTATTATGCAATGTGTATGTGTATTAATTACCCAAAACACCTGATAAAATACCAATTTTAATGACAAGCAAGGCCAACCGGCCTAGGATATTTAAATACCTTGAGACTTTTTTGATATGGTCAGTAAGGCAATATACATACGTCACACAATTTTTAGCATTGGTTTTTTATTGTATAACTCCCCAATATTCACACTTTGCCCCACAATATACAAACTAATTTATCATTCTAAAAATACTTCTACATTCCTAAATTTTCTAAATGTACTATATATTTTTAAAGAAGAGATTCGGCTATTATTGAGTCATTTTATATATGCAATACTGGTATTTATTATGAGGAGGTATCTTAATTTGAAGTCATTTTTATTTGACCCCTTCACATCCGTTCGGATAAAATTAATAATTTCCTTATTTTGGAAGGATTTTTGGATAATTTTTTGCATTGGTTAAATGCTAAAATTATAGTTCACCGTTCGATCAATACGCGAGAGTCGATTTATGATTTTTTAAGCCGCTGCTATCACACCGCACCGATGGACTATCGACTCGACACGCCACGCCACCCCCTTGCATGCAAAAGTACAAATGTATATAGTTCATGAGATGAAGATGCCATGACTTGGATGTTGTTGTGACTAGTTTTGTTTAGTTTACTCTGCCTGACATGCATGATTTGTACAGAGGCTTGTAGTAGAAAAGTCCTTGTTAAATATTTCACAAGAACACACACACATGTTGTTTACATTAGACCAATTTTAATAATCGTAATTTGTCGTCCTCAATCATCTGCTGTCTGTCGGTTTGTCTTTAAGTTGAGCATCTCCTCATTATCAACATACTTGTACAAGTTGTACATATTTTTTATTCTGCGTCGTTTTTTTCAATTTTTATATTTCAGTTCTCTCGATAATAATGCTCCAGTGCAAAATCTTTGCGCTATAACATGGTGTTAGCGTGTTTATCCTTAACATGAAAAAAACAGCAGCAAGGCAATGAACCATGCTTTTCGGTAACCTATTAAAACGATAAGAAGGATGAAGCAAAAAGCGGATTGATGCGGCGATGATGATTATAATGAAATGATGATAGCAGTGCGGAAAGTTAACTAAGCTGAGTGAAAATGATGGTGATTGGTAATGGCCAAGTGTTTTTTTGTATATTGAATGCATACATCATAGCCGTAGCTCGTGTTTGACTATTGCCTTGATTTAGTTATTGACATAACGGTAATCTGGTAACGACGATTTATAGAGTGGGGATTTTTGTTGGTTTTCGTTTTTCCTAGAACATAAGATTAACGTGGTATGCTGCACACTTTAAATTTATGAAAGTGAAAACATGTAATTTGTTTGGTTCAGGACAATTTTATCAAAATAAGCTCCTTGTTCTAGGAAGAAACCAAAAATATTCTACTATAAAGTAATACAGTAGTGGTATTCTTGGATTTACAAAACCGTCATAGGCCACCTGAAACATGTCAAAGCACAATGTATAAAAGTCTTTAGAAAAGAGTTTTTTAAACTGCAAAGTCAGGAAAGCACATAAACGGCTCTGCTGCGCTTAGCATGTATAAAAGAAAACAAGATTGATTGTCAATGAAAAGTGCAGTTATGTATAATTTTCATAAATCGCACAAGGATCTTTATTATTGTAAAAAATCTCTTGGATTAGTTTCAGCAAATTCATTGGTACCATGCAAAATATTAATAACAGTTTAACAGTTCTCAGATTCAGGACTAAATAAAAAAATCAGAATTTTCCATGATGAGGTAGTGAAGAGGTTCTGCTTCGGTGAGAGTCAATGAAGGTCAGCGAAAGTTATCAAAAGAAAATTGTCTATGATGTTCGTTCATGTACGGAAAGTACGTGTACATTAAATAAATCATATGAATAAAACTGCTGTCAAAGATTTAACTGAAATTATAAGTCTGATAAAAAGTAAGATGCTACATTATTTCTTACAGATTTTATGCTTTTCAATTTCAATCCAGTAAAAATGTCAAATATGCCTTGATATCCATAGCCTTCCCTGACTGCTTGTTTACAAGTTTCTTGGATTTTTTGTAATCACGAATAATGTGATCACCTAGACCAATTACTTAGTCGTGTCTAATTGCTGAACTTTCAAAAATACATATAACACGTGTACACCATTTCTGCTTTCGCAGAGCAGCCCATTGGTTGCCTTCAAAGGCATGGTATCTATATCTGTTGACCTGCAAAAATATTTTTCACGACAAAAGTTGTAATCACATCTATTCATAATGTTTTCTACATTCTAAAGTCAATCCAATGACGTTGTGGCTTCATTTTTTTGCGTACAGATTAGACCTAGAGGTCAGCGTGTTATGTTGGACGATTACGGGGAATTTGATATTATTAGTATATTTTAAAACCTGATATATATGTATATAATGTAAAATCAATAAAAAATAACTGTAAAATACTTAAGACAGACTGTCTGTGAATACAGTTTTGTACGACTATTTCATCAGTTCATTTCAGTGCGGTTTTAAACACGTGGTACGTGTTGCTGCTTCAATTAATCAAGTTATCTACGAAATTAAAGTACTAAATGATGAAGAATTTTTTAGGTACAAGGTTGTTTGAGCCCAGTCCATGACCAATCCATCATCTTCACCGTTATATTCACATTCCTCAACATTTTGACCGCGTGACGAAATTCTACAAGACTTACATAAAAAGCATCGACTGTTCTGGTTCTGATTTCGTACTGCCGCATACTTGGCACAAGAGCGTGAAAGTTGCAAATTAGTTAGCTACATGATAACTTCAATCTCAAGAAATAATTATACATTTAAAGGGGATTCGTTAGAAGTAACTGTTGGCGACACGATGTACAGGCAAGCTAGTGAAGTCAGTGGAGCTGTGGAGGATGCCATTCTGTGGTGCCATTCAACGGTGCACTCTCCGGCTGATGTGTGTTAATTTGCCATTCTCCGGCTGGCGTGTGCTAATTTGTCATATGCAGGGAATCTCCATGTTAAATTGTCATATGCAGGGATTTTGTGTTATGCTAGTGTAGTCATGCA